>JAUEJK010195295.1:0-10611 GCA_032274865.1 Eryngium alpinum
TGAGTTGGAAGCTCTTGATGATGAATCAATTGCCTATCTAGCCAAGAGGTTCTCAAGGTTGAAACTGAGAAAGCCAATGGGAGGAAAGAAACCATCTGTGAAGGCTTGTAGTGAAACAAAGAACATGGTTGACAAGTCCAAAATCAAATGCTTCAAGTGTAATGTGTTGGGACATTTTGCAAGTGAATGTAGATCCAAGGATAGCAGCAAAGGAAAAGGTCAAGCAACTGATGCTGATTATTATAAGAAAAAATACTTTGACATGCTCAACTCCAAAAAAAAAGGAAAAACTCTCATTGTTGAAGGCAAAGACTGGGCAGAAAGTGATGATAAAAAGGAAAGCAGAGCTGAATACAATAACTTAGCATTGATGGCAAAGGAATCAAAGGAACCAAACAACTCCCAGGTACAATTTGACATCTCCCTCGATATGTCTAAAGAGTAATAACTATTAGGGAAATGTCATATGAAATCAAAGACTTATATCAAACACTAAAAAGTGTTTTAACTGAAACTGAGAGAGTTTAAAAGGTTAATGAGGAACTAATGAATAACAATGCCATGCTAGAAAACAAACTCATTAACTATCAACATCTTGAAAATGATCTAATTTTTTTAAAAAACAAACTTGATTGTTCTGAAAAGAGAGAGAACTGGTATAAAGAGAAATATGATAAAGAAAAGAACATAACAAATGATTGGCTAAATTCTTCAAGAACAGTAATTAATCATAATAGAGAATTAGCTCTTGTTAGAAGCAATGATATTGGATATAAAAAATTTGCTAAAGAGAAGATTAAATAAATTGAGGGAACTGAAAAATATCCAAAAATCAGTTATGTATATGAGAAACCTAAATATGAACAAGATCCATTAATCTCTGGAAAGTTTGGCAACTCAATGAAGATCTAAGTGAGAAGAAAGGTAAAGAGAAAGCTGATGAAGGCATCAAAGCTTTTGACTATGCAAAGTTGATGGTGATTGAGTTTTACTGAAAGAACTTGTTCATCAGGGGACTCAATTGCATCCTGGGATAAATTACAACTCAATACAATTAAATATTCTCAAGTTAGAAAGCATAGAAATGGTAAATCAGGGGTAACCAGGTTTACTAATTATGCTTATATCCCTAATGCTGCTAGAAAAACTTGGTGGTACTGTGGAAATGCTAATCATTTGTCATTTGAATGTCCAAGGAATATCAAAAAGGATTTGACAAACTCTAGATCAATCAAGGAAAGTAAGAATCTAGTCAAACATCAAAGTCATAAATCTATATTTAAGGCTAGAGTAAATTGCACTTGCCATATTGGAAATTCACGAAATCTGCATTTTCCATATTACACTCACGAAACAATCAGTTTCCATATCACATATTACCGAGTTGAAAGAATACATATTGACGTTAAATTAGTGTTAACGTCGTCAGTATGTTAGCGTGATGAGGTAATTACAAACGGTTATGTCGTCTATAAATACTCTGACCCGACATTAAACTCGAAAACACACACCCAACTCTGCGTTTGAACAAACCCTAAACAAAAACCCCAAATTTCGGCTTAAATTAGTTGAGTAATTTTGTTGTAATGGAAGGGATTTGTCACTGTGGTCATCTTATAGTTCAAAGGACTGCTTGGAGAGAGGCGAATGTCGGTCGTCGTTCTGTGGCTGTGCGATTGGTGTCGGCGATTGTGGGTATTTTCAGTGGACGGATCCGCCAATGACACCATGTGGACGGATGGTGATATACAATCTTGTACGGCGTTTGAGAGAGATGGAGGAGAATCAGATGCAAGAAATTCAATCACTGAATGCTAATCATGCCGCCGAGATAAGGATGCACAATGGAGCTGCTTTTTCATGGGAACTGGTGTTGGGTCTGTGTTTGTTGTGTGCCCTCCTTGTGTTTGTTGGTGTTGGTAGTAATGTTGAAGAAACTTATTAACTTTAAAATTGCCATTTTTGTGTTTATTGGTGTTGCCATTTTGTTGTGGCTGATGTTTAAGTTTAAGGTAGTTATTAGGTTATCGGCGTATGTAATTTTAGTATGGTTAAGAAGCATATGTAATCAGCTATATATTTTGCTTACCTTGTAATGGTTTTATGGTTAATGATAAGTATGTGATTTTGCATATTAGTTGTGTTGCATCTTATTTTTGTATGTATTGATTTATAATAATATAATAGAAAAATGGGCAAAAATAGTAACGAAACGAAAACTCGTCAACCCTTATTTTATTCATACATAGCAATGGATGGATAGATATGTAGATGGGAAATATGGATGGGGAGTGCTAGATCAACGGATACAAATCAAAAACTTGTTCATCAATTTTCTTCATGAGCCAAAAGAGGAGTGAGTACTGTTGGGGGATCAATTTTCTTTATGGTTGAGTGCTTAAATACAAATGTAAGTTTGAGTTGTACATAGAAATCCTCCTTTCCAATATCATTTACTATGAAGACTACATTGAATATGAGTAGTTGAATGTGAATTAATATAGTGTGAGTAGTCAAAACAAGTTGTAAATCAGATTCTTGTAACTTGCAACATGAATAAACGAAACTGCCATACACAACTAAAAACTTCAATATGAAGTAGTAAACTGACAAAGTTATACTACCATAAACCAAATGTTGGATAATTACATACTTGCAACTGCTACCAAAAGGCTGTTACAATAGGAAATTAGTAGTTGCATGCCCTACTTTAGTCATCCATAAATACAAAATAGCAGCCTAAGTTACTTACTTATAAAATAGCAGCATAACATAGTTCAAAATTGTGCAACCTAACATGATAAATTAATGTGCAATCTGAGTACTTAAAGCCTGTTTGCAACATAATATTTGTTCCAAATATTCATGAACATAAGAATATTTGTTCCAAATATCCAAAAATATTCAGCAACTGCACTTATAGTTTCCAAACTGGTTTCTTAGCCACATGGCCAGGTCTTTCTTTTAGTGCTTCGTTCAACTTCTTCAAGCTTGTAACCTGCTTCCCTTTCACATTGAACCTCTCTGGTTAGACACCAAGAGGTGTATTTGCAACTCTTGTCGGAGGGTTGGTATGGAAGAAAATTCCCCCTTTCTCCATCACTCCTTCCTTTTTAGTTGCCAGTAGCTATCTCTTTACCCTTGTTTGTTGCTGCTGTCAGCTTTGTGGGGGGTGCATTTATTTTTGATCCACTAGGCACACTATGCTTTCCTCTTCTCTGCGCATTCTTCTTGATTGCCTTGGCAGTGTCCTTTCCTGGTTCCTTTTGCACACTTGGTTGAGTAGGTGTACCTAACTCAAAGTTGGTGCTGAATTAGGAACTTCAGTTGTTCTTTCCTGTGCTATACTTTCCTTGTCTTTCCTTTTCTTTATACGCATTGCCACTTGCTTGAATATTCCTTGCTTCTCGTCATGTTTCTATGCATAAAATAAATATAGTATTATTGAATTTGGAATAGATATAGTCTTAATAATGCATGTTCACTTACCCTTGTTGGACAACCAGTGTATTTATGCTTAAATTCCAAGCAGTAACTACATTTGGTTGTCGTGTTCTGCCTTCTTAACTTTGTTCCTTGTATAGGCACGTCATTCTTCTTGTTTCTTCCTTTCTTAGGCCTTCCAGTTGGAAGCTTCACATTGGGTGGTAGGACCTTGACAAAGACAGTTTTCTCCCAAAGTTCTTCACCACGGATTGGCTCCAAATTATGTTCATAACAACGCATAAAGTTTTTCTTGCTGAAACACTCATGGATGTACGACTCGAATGACTTGTTGTACTTTTGAATACATGCACATGCATGGTGCAACGTATTCCACTAAGCTGGCATTTCTTACAAGAACAATTGTGCTTCTCAAAGTCGCAAACCAAATCATATCCACCAGATATCAATTTGCATGAATACCTTGGTCCCCCAAACTAAGTGACATTACAACCTCCATTATTTTCTATAGCCCTAAAACATATATGATAAATTTGGAAACATATACAATTTTAGTATTTCATTCAATTGAAAATAAAGTTCAAAGGCAGAGAAGTAATGGGATTGTAATCTTACTTGTGCAATCTACGCATAACATTAGGGCAGACTGGATTTAGAGCATATCTTTTCAACATCTTGTCCCGCCTTTTCTGGATCCAAGTCATTACATTGGTGTGTATGGCTTTGAGCATAGATATTAGGGGGAGGTCTCTGAATTTGCGTATTGTGCTATTAAAAACTTCACATTGATTATTGACAAACATGTCAGATTTGCACATATACCGAAATGCAGACCTACTCTATTGAGAAATAGGTTTTTCCATCCTTGGGGACCCCTCCATATCAGGTTGCTCGAGTGCTGACATTCATGGTTGTCAAGGCATGAACCGCATATACTGCTATACTAGGAAGATCAATGTTACGAGAGTTCAATGCTAGGGTCTCACAAGCTGCCGCTACGCTAAGCTTTCCCACACAAGAAGGGACGGGTGAGATTCAAGGTTATGTATCGAACAACCTTAGAAGGAAGGCACTGCCCATTCATAACAAAGATAGTGAATTTCCAAGGATGAAGGCATCACTCACTCGTCGAACTCTTGAGGGGAGCAAAGAGTTAAGCAGTCCATTCACAAAGAGGATCCAAACCATGGAGCTACCTGAAGCCTTTGACACGAGTCGTTTGTCTTACTACGATGGGATGACCGATCCCATACTTCACCTACAGGATTTATCTCGAGTACTGGGGCAGGAAATCATTGAGGATCTCAAGTGCAAGATACTTCCATTAACTTTGGAAAGGTTGGCCTATCGATGGTACGAGAAGTTACCTGAGGAAGGTGTCTGTTGTTTCCGGGACATGAAGCAGAGATTCGTTGAAGCCTTCGGGGATTACAAGTGGTGTTCAAGCAAGGACTTGTTCTTATCTAAGGAAGAGGGATATGGAGTGCACCTGGACAGTGCATAGATCCTCTTGTTTAGTTTTTACAAGTTTGACTAAGTTTGGGTCATATCGACCATATTCTGTTGGAATTTTAAGTAGGTGTATACACTATTATTAAGAGACTATTATCGTTTGGAGTATTCATGTATATAAGAGAAATTGATTTGGATTTCACAACTTTACACGATACTAAGAACTCTTTGATACAAAGAAGTCGATTTTATTTCATTTAAACAAAGATTACAAAGTACAATTGATACAAGATAGAAGATAAACCTAAGGAATCTCTTCCTCAGTATCAGAAGGAGCATCATCCTTCTCCACGGGACACCTCATAGCACTAAGATCCACTAAAGGGACATACTCCTAAGAGAACGCACAGCTGAATCCCAACACTCGTATTCCCGAGAGCACATCCGGTCTGATGTCCTCGTTTTCCTCTCCTTATACACCCCCGACTTGAGGAAGCTTCGAATAACCTGAGTATCATGAGCCTTCACCTCGCGTCGGAGACGATCTCCCTCCTCACTTATGTTCTTGTTCCCTTAGAGAAGCTTTTCCATTCGAGAAGAGGAGGCAGATATTTTGTAATATCCCATATTTTTTTAAGAATTATTTTTTTTATTGCTTATTTAGTAGAATATTATTTGGTCACGAAGTTTTGAAAAATTGGAGGGTTTGAATTTAATAGGAAGTTGTCAAATTAAATTATTAATTGAAGGAAATATTCTCAATTAATTTATTAATTAAGGCATATCTATTATGGAATTTATTTGCCTTGTCTTTATGTCTTGGTTATAAAAAGAAACGATTACAAAATAAGAACCCTAGCTTGAACATTATAAGGAGGTGGATCAACTTTAAAAATCCTACTAGGTTTAGAAAAAATGGATAAGAGAACACTATATATAGATCAGATTGGTGCTAATTTTTATTCATTATCTTTTGGAGATGCATAAGAAAGTAAGGAGTCAAAAGAGGAGTCATTCTAATTTTATTGTTGAGGTATGAATCTTCTACTTTTCAAATTTGTTGTTATAAATTCGTAGGTTTAGAATTAGAATATTCAGTCAGTTTCAAAAATTCATAATAAATTCATTATAACTCCGATTATTATGTTTCTGGACTTTTCAGAAAGAATTTTTCATTCTCTACAAGTTTCGTCTAATGCACGTTTTCGAAATTCTAGGTCTAAGTATTCTTAAAATTGTGTTTTATGTAACCTATATCTGTTTAGACGGGAATAGACAGTGTCAACTTCGAAAGATTCTATAAAAACAATTGTAAATCCGAATTCGATGATCCATTCAATCTGGAAAGGTCTTTTAATTGTCTACAACTTATTTATTTTGTGAATCTTCAGAAAATATAGTTTAAAGGGTCAAAATTGCTATTATTTGAGACTGATCAATGATGAATATTATGTTTGTTGCGTGTAGTAACTAGAATATCGTAGAGAAGTCTAAGATTTGATTTTTAGGTTGTTACTTATGATTGAGTACTTGTTTTAGGATTATTTGCTTACTTGATTATCGCGGATTTGAGGCAAGTAACATTCTCACCTAACTTGTGTTCTCTTACAAATATAAGTTTCTATGTAAATTATTTTGTAAGTGACCTTCTGAACTAGCTTGTGTTCTCTTACAAATATTATCTTGTATGCAAATTATTTTTAAGTGACTTTCTGAACTGACTGGTATTTTCATAAAAATACTGATTTTTATTTAAATTATTGTCTCCGCATTTATTTACTGTCTTTCAAATTATTAGTTTCTTTTTAAAGTATCGCATTAGTACTTATTACTTGCTCTTTAATTATTAGTATTTTTTGTACAAATATCGATTACGCAATTATTATTGAATTTTAAGAATCCCTTTTTGATAAGAATTAATAATTAAGAAGACATAGAACTATTAGAAATTCAGGTCTTGCTGCGTAAGAACCCGTTCGTAATTTACGTTTAGTTCCGGAACTAGACTTAGATACCTTGCTAGGCGCACAAGTGCGCAACCATAGATATACCTAGCAAGGAATACATGATTATTGAACATAAGAACTATAAGATGTTATGTTGCTGGGCATACAGTGATCGTGGTTTAAGACTCTGAACTATAATAGTACTATCGATTTCGAATTATAAAATTATCGAAGAATTGATTACAGATTTTATTTCATTATGAAACTTTATTGAATTGCATAAGAATTGTGATTACTATTTTGAAAGATAAAGAGATTTATTTTAAAAACTATTACGACTTGTTGAGAATATTTGTTAGATTAGTTGGTTACTTACTGGGCTGTGTAGCTCATCCTTACATTTTCATGTTTATTTGTGGATCGAATAAGAATGGATTTCGGAGCGGATCCTGTTTTCAAGAACATTGTTATCGTTTCAAGATTTCGAGTTTAGACTTTTAGGAGTTACGTCTCATATTTATTAAGTGCATTGAATGATAGTCTTGTGATTTGAATTTCTGTTTGTAAATTAAGTTTGAATTTTTGAGAAAGATTATACTTTAATCGGATTTAGTATTTTTGATATTATTTTAATACCCCGAAAGTAGTTGGGGTGTTACATATTTGGACCCTTAACTCAGACGCACAGAGTTCGTTTTGCTTGGAGGTGGCCCACAGATGGTCCATCTGGTGGATACCTGCCTGGAAGTAGCAGTTCAGCTGAAGAAAAGATAAAGAAAGAGATTAGTACCAAGGCGTAAAGACAGGTTATTGCAGTAGAAGAGGTAAGGTGTTTACCCTGGTCAAGGATTGAGCTCCTTCTTGGCTAATTTCGGAGGGCCTCAAAGTTTCTATCACATTTTTATCTCGAAGGGTGATGGATCCCTCAGACCACTCCTGGGAAAGCATCGGATGCCCTATCATAGAGTCCTTATTCTGAATCCCCCAGTTGCCGGCAAAGGTGGCATCATCAGATGGAGAGGCAGACTCAGACACACTCTTGTGGCAGAGGGCTTTCTTGGAAGTACTGACAAGAGGAGCCTCCGCCCGGATCGTCCTCTTGTGAAGCATGGGCCTGACCAGCTCCACAGCTGTAAGAAAAAGAGAAGAACATTAGGTTGCAAAAGACACAGGGCAACGAAATAAAGAATTATGATCGATATTTACCTTCCAGAGAAAGACTGCTAAGTCCCAGTTCATGATACTTGTCTATCCCCAGGATAGATATGTAATAAACGGAAGATCCCCCTTCCTGGAGAAGCTTCACCGCCACCTCCTCCTCGAGGCTTAGCTTCAGTTGCTTTACTAGCCCGTTATGGGCCGGCCCAAAAGAAGTCCTAAATTGGGACTCCCAATGACCCGCTCGCCAGCGGACGAAAAAGTATTCAAACTTCTAGCCCGTGAGAGATTCCGGCATGGAAGCTGTGGAGAAGATATGAGTGTTATTACGATGGTTAATCATAATCCATCCCTCTAGAGGGGAACAACTCTTGAATTTGAATATCTTCTGAAAGATACCCACCGTGGGATCAATGTCCTTAAGCTTACACACTCCCAAGAAGGTATGGATCGTCTTATACCCACTCGGGTGCAGCTGAGCGGGAGATATGCGCGCTTCGGCCAGCAAGCGGCAAGTGAAGTTGTGAAATGGAATACGGAGCCACGAGAGCAAGGACTCCTTGAACACACATAGAAGTCCACCATGAGCAGGGACGATCCTCAGGAGAGGGAACGACTACTTCAAAGTCGCCCTTGATATCGAAAGCTTGAGCTAGATGCTCAACCTTATTAGCAGAGAGAGTATTTGGTATGTTGAAAGGCTCCACATTAATGGGAGGGGTGAAGTCAATCTTGGGAAGAGCGAGCAACTCGCTCAACGAGGTTCAAGAGTAGTGACCTAGGGGAATTCTTTGAGCGGCCATTTCATGCTTGCTAAAGAGATGGATCGAGAGAACTTGACAATTCAGAGAAGAAGATTTGATCAAATGAGGATGTGAAATGAAAATGAACCTATGAATCCTATATATAGGAGAATGAGGAAAATAGATAGTCTCCAAGTGGACTTGACATATCGAATTAACTACAATAAGTCTTCCCGAGACGAATTCAAAACGATATTTAGGCGTCCAACGCCTTGGAAACACTGAATGAGAAGTGCTATAACGCCCAATTTGACAAATGGAAGGGTCTCTTGGCATCCCATGTCAATGAGAAATACGAGACATGAACAAGAATGCTAAACTAAGCTAGACAAGAAGCTCATTGACGCCCCACGCGAAGGAGAAACCCTCATACGATCCCTACACCATCAAGGTGGGGAAGGAACAAGCTCATTGGCATCCCACGCCAAGGAGGTGTATCTTGACCCCTTTAAGCCAAACAACGAGATGGATAGTAACACTTTGGGTGTTCAAACGCCAAGGAGGGACTCCATGGGATATCAAAAATATGCTCCCTAGCACACTCTCTTGGCGTCTCACGCCTAGAAGAGAGGAGAAAGCCCTTCCAAAACGTCAAGGCTAGGAAAAGAGGTATCCCTTGGCGTCCAAACACCAAGGAACCTACCTCCTCAAGTATCTAAACGCCAAACAAGGCCCCAATGTGTACTCCTTGGTGTCCAAACGCCAAGGAGCTTCTCTATTTCTTTACGAAAAACGCCAAACATAGATGTTATGGACTCCCCTTGGCGTCCAACGCCAAGGAGGAGGGTGAGACTCCCCTCAAAAGCGCCACTCGTGAGCCATGAGGACTCTCCTTGGCGTCCCACGCCAAGGAGGAAGTTGAAACCCTTTCTTAAAATGACAAACATGGCAACAAGAAGGTATTCTTGGCGTCCAAACGCCAATCAGAGGTGGTTTGGGCGGAAAATTTTCATAAGCCCCGATTTTTGGTAAGAAACGAATCATATTTCCGTAGAATAAATTACCCCGAAAATAGGGGGCAAATGTAGTGGCCCAAACATAGGGTCCAAAATATTAAGGCCCAAGTCGACACGATCCGGATCCGAACCGGAATAAAACTGGAGCTAAAACAAGCCTAATACGGCAAAAGTCCAATACGGTAAAAGCCCAAAACGGCAGGACTCAATCAAGGTGGTGCAGAGAATAAATCTAGGTAATTACAAATAAGGAAGTGAAGCCTTATAAGTAAATCAGGCAATGATTCCGAGAGAGGGTAGAAACCCTAATCTTAAGCGGCAAGAAAGAAGAAATAAGGTAAACCTACTTACCTTCTGAACAGGGTTCTAATTCCTATTGGACATCAGAAAACTTAATCCACGCCTATATAAAGGGGAATATTTCTCATAATCAGGTACGTAATTCTAGCTCCAACTCAGAGAATGCACATGCAGTGGCCCAAAAATAGGGTCCGAAATAATAAGGCCCAAGTCGACACGATCCGGATCCGAATCGGAATAGAACTCAAGTTAAAACGAGCCCAATATGGCAAAGGCCTAAAGCGGCATGACTCATCAAGGAGGTGCAGAAACCCTAGAGAAAATCTAGGTAAATTCGGATAAGGAATAGAAGCCTTAGAGGTAAATCAGGAAATGATTCCTCGAAAGGTAGAAAACCCTAAATCTTGAGCGGCAAGAAAGAATAAACAAGGTAAATCTACTTACCATTCGAATAGGATTCTAATTCCTATTAGACTTTGTTTGTCCCGGAATCAAGATGAATTGTAGAAGGGGGGTTGAATACAATTCACAGAATCTTTTCGAATTAATTAA
>JAUEJK010195513.1:0-10608 GCA_032274865.1 Eryngium alpinum
TCCTATCATTGTTGTATACTTCTACATATGGATGGATATGATTTTTATTTGTTTTTATATTTGTTCCTGCAAATTCTCAATCATTAGTTCTTTGTTAAATTTCACTGCTACATCATCTTTTTAAATTATTAATCAGCAAGATACTGGAAACATTCTTAATAAAATAATAATAAAGGAGTGTATTTGATTCAGATTTCATAATATTTTAATTGATTATAAAATCTATATAAATTATAATAGAATTAATATCTATCTTAAATTAGAAAGATTCAAGTAGAGTGTTAAAGTCTAAAGGAACCTAGTTCGATAAAATTGTTCCATTATAGTCCCGCGCGTTATTTTAATGGTTCAATATGAAAGACTACGAGCTCTATAACTTTTAATACCACATCTTTTAAAATCAAATTGTATACCATACAGTTTGCAAATATAATTTGTAATATCCTTTATGAGTATATCGAGATTTTAATAGATGTTTTACAATTTTATTTAAATATTTTTAGACTTTTAATAACTTTCTAAAATCTTACTAAAATATCTTCATATTTTAGAAATTTTATTTTATAGAATCCTAATTACATATGTACAAGCTTCTTAAATTCAAATCTAAAAAACTGTTCCAGAATAAGCCTCTTAGATGTTACTAGTACTAAAATATAATAAAAAACTAGTGGTAAGAATAAGTCCCATGTATAGTTATATTTTAATAAAAAAATAGAATAAATAAATAGTTAATTCTATTTTCTTTTTTTGTTACAAGAAAATAGATGGTTAATTCTAAATATAGTTCTAAGTATAATTATAGTTATAATTTAGAACTAGACATGTGTGATATATATTCTATATTATATAAAATTTTAAATTATACTATAGAATTAGAAAATACTTTTTACAATTTATTTTATATTTCAATATGAAAATGCAAGTTTTATTTTATAACCAAAGGTATCAAATTATAGAAACACCCATATTCATTTTGCTAGCATTTAAATGGTTGGTTTTGAAATTGAACTGAATCGAGTGAACCGTTGCTTCAACGTTAATTCCAATAAAAAAAAAAGATTGAAAAGGCATATATTTTACACATTCTTAATCAACCGCACGAGGCTAGCGGATTTATCTATTCCGCGGATTGTCAAAATGATTATACACAAAAAGAATTTATACTGTATCTATTTTCTATACCCATTTCTGCCTCATCTGATTTCTAATCTCTGATTTATTATTTGATTTGATTCTCCTTTTGTAAAACCCTAATGTTTTCGGGTTTTGTTTATTGAGATCGATGGAGCAGGGAATGGACCCTGCACTTCTTGATGACATCATCCGCCGACTTTTGGATTTCCGGCAGGCAAGGACTCCCCGGCAGGTTCAGTTGTCGGAGGCCGAGATCCGGCAGCTCTGTTGTCCTTCCAAAGAAATCTTTCTTCAGTATATATAATAAGTCTTATTATATATATACTCCCCCGCAGGTTCGGCCAATGTTTATCTTTTTCTGTCTTTCATTTCTAGTAAGCTTCAATTTATATCACAACCCAGTACTCTATGGAGTACTCATTTATTATATATACTCCCCCGCAGGGAATTTAATTTATTTTTAATCTATTCATAATGGTACCCAGTACTCGATGGAGTACTCATTTATTACAAAATAGATCACGCAATTGACGGATCTAATTCAGTTTATTAGTAGTACATTGTCGTCTAACAGAGTAATCCAGGTGCTGTTAGGTGTTAGATAATTACTTATATATTATTACTCCCCTTCCACTTGTGTTAAAATATTATTTGTCTGACTGTTAGGTAGTATATATATACATATATAATACAACTCGTTCCATATTCATTTTAATATCATAATTATATATATTAGTGGGTTGTTACAAGATATTTAAGTTTGTATATGAATAAGTTAATCCAATAATTCACATCTTTATTAAAAATATAATTATATATATTAGTGGGTTGTTACAAGATATACTTAAATCTGTATATAATAAGTTACTCAACTACTAGGCCACGTTGGCTGCTTAAAATACTGATTAGATATATATATAATATGTAATATATATGTACGTTCGTTTATGTAGCTTGTAAATGTGAATTAATTTTTCTGTATTATACATATAGATATAGATATAAACATGGATGCTGATTTGTACAAATCTGCAATTAAGGGCAATATTAGTGGCATTGAGAAATTGAGTGAGAAGATTGATCAAGTGACGGAGGAAGATGGTAATACTATCCTTCACCTTGCATCTGGGATGGGGAAAATAGAATGTGTGAAATTTATTCTCACACAATTTGCAAATGAAGAACTGTTAATCAAGAAAGATAGAAAAGGAAGGACTGCGCTTCAATATGCAGCAGAGAGAGGAGATTCTGATGCAGTTGAGTTACTGATTGATGCGGCCAGAGGTTTATTACCGTCGTCAGAGTTTGAAAAGTTTCTTAGACATGCTGATGTGCTTGGTGACACTGCCTTGCACCGGGCTGTGTGTCAAAATAAGGTGGAGGCAGTTAAGCTGCTAGTGAATGCAGATCCAAATCATAAACATTCTCTAAACAATGATTCCGAGAGTCCACTATATATAGCTGTTGAACGGGGCTACAAGGATATAGTAAAAGTAATCCTTGAATCCTGCACATTCCCAGATTTGCGTGGTCCTCAACGTCAAACTGCTTTGCACGCTGCTGTCCGAAGTTGCGGCACAGGTACGTATATTTATTTGTATCACTCAAATTTCGTTTCTGACTTTATGTCAAAAAAAATAAGAAGTTATTCTAAAAAATAAAAAGTTATTCTATGTACCAATCCTTACATCTCCTACACCAGCGGCGGAGCCAGGTTTTTTTTAAGGGGGGCCAATTTTGTTTTGAAAGTTATGATAGAATTTTGTTTAATAGATGTACTAAACACTTAGTTGTATGCATAGAAGCTCGCTCTTTAAAAGTTCAAAGAATCAGGAAAATTAAGAACAAAATAACACAAAATATATTTAATTTAAAAAAATATTCATACCGTTGGCAGGGGCCGCAGCTGAACTATCTTAAATTTTTCATGTTTTTAGCGAATTAGTGGGGCCATGGCCCCTGCGGGTCCCCCTAGTTCCGCCCCTGTCCTACGCTGTTATATTTGTTTGTATATATTCTTATATATGCCCATAATTTAACTATTACATAAATTTTACAGAAACATTAATTATGTATCTAGTTTAATATTTGTGCTATAATAGTTTCTGGAGCAAGCACAAAATATAACTTACAAGTTGTTAAAAAATAAATGAATATATTTTTATTTCCTTTTGTCTGTTAATAATATACTAAAGAGGAGAGATAAAAAGGAGAGATTGATTGATGCAGTTGAGTTACTGATTAATGCGGCCAGAGGTTTTCTACCATCATCAGAGTTTGGAAATTTTATTAGACATGCCGATGACTGTGGTGACACTGCCTTGCACCGGGCTGTGTATGAAAATGAGGTGGAGACAGTTAAGCTGCTAGTGGAAGCAGATCCAAATCATAAACATTCTCTAAACGGTATGTCCAAGACTCCACTCTACATAGCTGCCGACAGGGGCTACAAGGATATAGTAAAGGTAATCTGTGAATCCTGCGCAACCCCAGCTTTTGATGGTCCTGATGGTAAAACAGCTTTGCACGCTGCTATTGAAAAAATCGACACAGGTGTGTACCCTTTTTTTTATGATCAGATAGTACTAATCATCTCATATTTACATTTCTCATATTTAAATTGGGTTTTATCTAATAATACTTGGTTTCCGTTTATTAAACGGTGTAAATTATATTTATTATTTTACATTTTATATTTAATTATTTATAGTAAAAATAATTTTTTTATAAATTATAAAAAAAATAAGATTTTAAGAATGGAAATAATAATATAATAATGTAATAAAAGAGAAATATTTTATATTAACATAAGATAAATATCTTCTATTTAATTAAGATATAAATATATTATTTTTTATTTTGATCTATATAAGATATTTAAATATAAAAAAGAGAATAATTGTAAGATATAAATTGAGAAGTCTTCCTTATGTAGATAGAATAATTATTTCATATTTAATTAGGATCAATATTTATTTTTAAATGCTTATTATTTATATATTTAAAATTTTATTATGAATCAAATATAAAAAGAGTTTAATATAATTAGAATTATATTTAAGAATAGTATTTCATTTAATATATATTTCGAAGATAAGAGATAAGTGTGGTGCCCCAAATCAGGATCATCAAAAACCCAACCCGAGACCCAACCCGAGACCGCCGGACCATCTATTACCCATCTAAATAATACACATAACACACTTGTAATTTTCTTAATAAAATATTTATAATTTCATCGTCAATTGTTTTTATTACATATTAGAAACTTTCATACGATCGATATAGTAGATAATATATGCAAACAAGTCTCGAGTTTTTCTAGATAAGCTTTTACTTTACTCCATCACATTGTTATCCTTTCCTGACGAACTTTCACCAAAATTCTTTCCTGAAAGAGTTAAAAAGAAAAGAATAAGCTACAAAGCTCAGCAAGCATATGTTATAGACTGTTCGGAAAGATCTGGAAGCTTACCAAGCTTAACAAATATTAAAGATTTTAGATTCCAATTGAAAGAATAATCAGCAAGAATCAATAAAAATTATAACATAACAGATGAGTTCTAAATATTGAATCAATCTCCAAAGAATTTAACTAATTATTTCGAACAAGATAAATTTTATAATCTAAACAGTGGGATCCCGGACGTGCCAAAAAATAGGCTTTGCATTTCTTCCAAAATTTGGAAGAAATTCAATTAATTCCAGTCAGTTATTAATGTAAGATTACTCAATGTTGAACAGTATAACGAAGCCAAACTTATACTAGTTAAAACAAGAGACTAATATCAAAAATATAATCAAATTAACATTTATTCTATTCAACAAAATCAATAATAATATCAAATTATTTTCGTATAAGGGTAAAATCTAGTACGTAAATTTTAACAAAATACTAAATAAGTTATAAAATAATATAACGCATTAAGTTCAATTCAGTTAAAATAATATATACTTATAGCTCTTTCTATCTGTTGGGTCGTGGTCGAACCTTCGGCTACACCACCTTTACTACCCAACAAAAATTAGATATTTAAGATGGTAATTAGTTTTTCTATCCTTAAGGGTATGATAAACTTCCTCAGATTTTAACTTTTTATAAGCTCTCCAGTATACAAGTATAATTAGAAATATAGTAGTATTCTCCCAAATTATTGATCGATCACTAAATCTAGCCATATATTTTGATTTAAACTACTTGTATACTATGAATTTGTCTAATACACTAGTGCTATATTTTTTTAAAAAATTATTAACATCAAGCAAAAAGAATAGTACATGTTTGTTACACTTTGTGCCAAAAAAAGAAATGTGATACAACATCAAGACAAGTTTTATAAGGAAATATAAGCACATCATATTTTTGTTTCCTTTTTCTTATAAATATTAAAATAATTTATGTATTTTTAAATTAAATCCTATACATATGTAACATATTTCTATCAGAAGATCACAAAAGCCCAGATTTTTAAGTATATATATATACATAATAATATATAACTTTTTTCAAGAATTCTTTTACGCTCCATTCAAGTTCTTTTTCTTCGGTTACACCATCTTTACCATCTAACAAAAATTATATATTTAAGACGCTAATTAGTTTTTCTATCCTTAAGGGTCCGATAAACTTCATCCAATTCTAACTTTTATATTATAGATATAACTAGAAATATACTCATATTCTCCTAAATTATTCACCGATCACTAGATCTAGACATATATTTTGAATCTAACTACTTATTATCAAACACAATGAATTTGTCTAATACACTATTGGTATATTTCTTTAAAAAAATTATTAAAATCAAACAAAAAGAATATTACATGTTTATTGCACTTTGTACGAAAAATTATGATACATCACCAAAGACAAGTTTTGTAAGAAAATCTAATTGAAGCATAATTTTTTCTTCTATTTTCTTTTCATAAATATCAAAATAATTTGTCTACTTTTAAATTGAATCCTATACAATCGAAGCATATTTTTACCAGGAGATCACAAAAGTCCAGATTTTTAAAACAATGTAGATGATAAATTAAACAACTATTCACCTACCTCCTCTTAAGCCCCAGATAAATCGGAGCCAAACTCTCCTGTGTTCGATTTCTTCGTGATCAATAACTCTCTATTTCCTCCTAAATTTACTCTAATTTTGGTAATGAATACATGAGCAATAGAGCTACTAGAATATTTATATCTATATCATAAATTAATAAAGCCGAAAGTTATCTTGATACATGTGTTACAGAAAAAAGAGTATACAAATGACTTATCAAGTTTTTATCTTTAGATTCTCAACACTTATTAAGCTTTTTTAAAACATCAAACTCTATTCTTATTATTTAAACAAGCATCTAGACAATGGTATCTCAAATTTCATGATGCTATGGTTCAACTTGAATTTGTTTCCAATAAGTTAGATAATTGTGTCTATACTTTGAAAAGTGTGAGTTCATTTATAATATTGTCATTGTATGTAGATGACATATTATTAGCTGGAAATGATATTGAAATGTTGAGTAGAATCAAATCTTAACTCAGTAGCAAATTTGAGATGAAAGTTATGGGTGAGGCATCATATGTTTTAGGAATTCAAATCACAAATGATATCAGGTCTAGAACATTGAGTCTCAATCAAGAAAGGTATATTCGTAAAGTGCTTAATCGTTTTGGGATGCAGATCAAGAAAGGTATATTCGTAAAGTGCTTAATCATTTTGGGATGCAGAATTGCAGCCCGGCGCCAACCCCATTGGTTATGGGGAAACAATTAACACGGAACAAAGATCTCTAAGAGGGACAAAAGCCGTTAAATGTACAATATGCGCAGGCGGTCGAAAGTATAATGTATGCTATATTGTGCACTCGACCTGACTTGGCATATCCGGTGAGTCTAGTTAGTAGATTTCATAGTAATCCTAGTCAAGCTCATTGGAAAGCTGTTAAGAGGATTATGAAGTACCTGAAAGGTACATTGCACCATAAGTTGGTTTATCAAGCGAACACGCTTGATATAATTGGTTACTCGGATCCGGATTTCGGAGGTGATAATGACGATGGGAAGTCTACTTCAGAACACCTATTTCTTTTAGGTGGAGCTGTAGTGTGTTGGGGTAGTAAGAAACAAGGTTGTGTTGCGAGATACACACAAGAAGTTGAGTACATAACATGCAGTATGGTTGCTACTCATGCTGTCTAGATAAGACATTTCTTGCTAGATTTAAATCTAAATTTGATTAAAGGGCCAATTGAGATTTATTGTGATAATACAGCAGCTATTAGTTTGATCTATAGTTGTGCAAATAGTTCTAAAGGACAACATATTGAAATGCAATATCATTATATTCATGATATTTTAGTAGAAAAGGAAGAGGTGAAAGTGACATATATTCCTACTACTGACATGATTGCAGACCCTTTAACAAATGGTATTCCAGTCAAGACATTTATCAAACATGTGAGTTTGATGGGACTTCAAAATATTTAAATGAAAGAAACAAAACACTTTCAGAAAAGTGGGAGTGTATGAAGAAAAAAAAACTGTACATCTCATGAATATAAATTTGGCTAAGAAGCCAAGTGGGAGATGTTGGAGTTGGCTTGACTTAGCCAGATAAGACTAAGCCACATCCCTGAAAGTAAGGGAGGAAATGACCATGTAGTCAAAATAACGGATAGAAGATAACACTAATTGAGGAGGTGGTTTAGGATTGGAGCGGAAAGATGTTATGAATCACCTCTATAAATAGCTGAGAATAATACAAGAGATACACACAAGTTTTCTCTTCTAAATATAATCTTCTTGGAGCTCCCTTCCTTTATACTCATAAATAAAGTTTTACATATTTAATCTTCAATATATATATATATATATATAACTCGTTCCTTATTTATTCTAATGTTATAATATATATTAATTTGTTGTTACAAGATATTTAAATTTATTTATGATTAAGTTACTTCAATAATTCACGTCATTATTAAAAATATCAATTGTTACGTACCACGGGTATATACTCCTCTTGTCGTTTAGGGTTGTTTGAGGTGATTAATAAAATTACTTTTATATATTGAAAGGTTATAAAATATATTAATTAAATTTTAAATTTATATTTTAATTTATATATTATATATAATTTTTAAATTCGTATAAATTAGCAAAAGGGTCTTATTATGGATGAAGTATGATAAAACTATAACATAATATCTTATTTGCGACAGATTAAAATTAAATTTATCATAAATAATCCTTATTTACAATGATTAATCTATCATAAATAATCTAATTATAAATTTAGAAATAAAATAAACACAAATTTAAAAATCAACACATGTTATCCATTCATCGCAATTGATCCTTTATGTGATAACGCTTTCCAAGTTCATTTTAATCATAATATAAATTTATTTGTATATCTCAAATTTAATTTGTTTTCTGGCTTACTGTCTAGAAAATAAAAAATTATATTTTAAGATAATTTTTCTAATTAAAATGTGGTAATATTATTATATTTGTTTGTATATATTCTTATGCCCATAATTTATTTTACAGAAACATCAGTTGTGTATAAATTTGTGCTAATAGTTTCTGGATAAGCACAAAATATAACTTACAAATTTTTAAAAATAAACGAATATAGTTTTACAGCCTTTTGTCTGTTAATATTATACTAAAGAGGAGAGATTGATTGATGCAGTTGAGTTGCTGATTAATGCGGCCAGAGGTTTTCTGCCGTCATCAGAATTTGAAAAGTTTATAAGACAGGCTGATGTGGATGGTAACGCTGCCTTGCACAAAGCTGTCTACCAAAATCAGGTGGAGGTGGTTCAGCTGCTAGTGAATGCAGATCCAAATCATAAACATTCTGTAAACGATATGTGCAAGACTCCACTCTACATAGCTACCGACAGGGGCTACAAGGATATAGTGCAGGTAATCTGTGAATCCTGCGCAACCCCAGCTTCTGATGGCCCTCATGGTAAAACAGCTTTGCACGCTGCTATTGAAAGTCCCAACACAACAGGTGTGTATCATCTCTTGTTTACATTTGTCATATTTAAACTGTGTTTTATTTGATAAGATATATATCAATAAATTTTTTTATTTAAAAATAATAATTCATTATTATAGGGTGTAAAATATATTTATTATTCTACCTTTTATATTTAGTTATTTATATAATAATAAGAGTTTTATAAATTATCAATAAATAAGAATCTAAGAAAAAATAGTAATACAATATAATAAATAAGAGAAATATTTTATATTCCCCTGTTTAATTAAAATAAATAATTTAAATATTACTATTACTATTTTTATTTTATATTTTTTGATTTTTTCGACCATAATCTAATCAAAAAATTATTCTGAACGAATGAAATAAAATCAAAATCAAAATAGCCCTAATTTTCCTTGTCTTTAGAGTTTGATGCAGGTGAGTTACTGATTAATGCGGCCAGGGGTGTATTATCATCATCAGAGTTTGAAAAGTTTATTAGACAAGCTGATGACAATGGGTACACTGCCTTACATCTGGCGGTAGAAAGGAATCAGGTGGAGGTGGTTAAGCTGCTATTAAAAGTTGATCAAACTCGTGAATATTCTAAAAGCCGTACCGGGACTCCACATTTTATAGCTGTCAAACAGGGTTACAAGGATATGATAGAGCTAATCTTTAGATCATGCACAACAAATTTTGATGGTCCTCAAGGTAAAACGTCTTTGCACGCTGCTGCTGAGATTGGCGACAAAGGTATACATAAATCTTATTTTATGAATCAGATACTAATGATCAGATATATGTTTATATTCGTGATATTCAAATTGTGTTTTACTAATATCCAATAAAATATATGCACGTCTTTGCACGCTGCTGCTGAGAATGGCGACAAAGGTATACATAAATCTAATTTTGTGAATCAGATACTAATGATCAGATATATGTTTATATTCGTGATATTCAAATTGTGTTTTACTAATATCCAATAAAATATATGCTAAAATAATTTTTTTAATTAAAAAGATAATATTGTCAGACAAAAATAAGAGTCTTAGCTATGTAATATTTAGATGGAAAAAGGTTGTGTAAATTATATAATATTTAAGTTTCAACAATTCTGTACATAGCTTTTTACGTCCACTGTATTTTTTCCTAGTCCTACATAGTAAGTTTATAAAACATATGCGTTTTTCACATCAGATTCTGTGACAGTTATCTTGGACAAGAGAGAAGATCTTATACTCAAACGTGACGATATAGGGTGGACAGCAGCGGACTATGCAGCGTCTAGAAATTTCCTGTCAGTACTCGATATTCTTATAAAAACTGAGAATAATCAGTTTCATGACTACTCAGAATATAAACAGTTCCTTATGGATAGACCTCACAAGGAGACGGCTATTCACAGAGCAGCCTTTGAAGGCCATATATCTACTGTTCTACAACTTATGAAATTATATCCTGATTTTAT
>JAUEJK010195623.1:0-10607 GCA_032274865.1 Eryngium alpinum
AAATAATATAATCAATGGATATGATTAGTTCTCCAAGTTCTCCAAATAAGGGTGTTCTCCATTGAACACCCTCCTATTTAATGTTATATATATATATATATATATATATATAGTGTTACAAAATAAAAGTACATGGAAATAGTGGGGCTGTTTGTTTGAGAATATAAGTGGCTTATAAGTCACTTATAATCTCAGACAAATAGCCTCATGTGTGGATCATATAAGCAATTTTTGGGGTTGCCAACTATTAAAGTGTTTTTGGAGTAAAAGGTGTTAAATGTAACATGAATGTGAGAGAAATTAAAGAATTAATGAGTTGTACAATTTTGGCACTTCCGAGGCAACCTCTATTGGAGATTCTCTTTTACTTGAATAGATCTTTTGTTCCTTCACAAACAAACATTAAGCTCGGACTTTGTAGTTCTTTTCCTTTAGATACTGCCCCTGTTGGGGTTGCGTTTATTTTCAGATAAGCACTTGTTACCGGTGAAAAGTAGCTATATAGCTACTTAATTCAAGTCATACAGGGGCTTATCAGCGTTTAACAAACATGCCCACTATCAGGATTTCAAATGGCTTAAATTATGGAGTATATTTTTTGTGTTTTCTGAATTATAGCATAAGACCAGTAGGAAAACAAGTAAAAAGTAGCAAAAACAAGTAAATCAGACATTTTGGGGAAAGCAGAATCTCCAAAAACTGTAACCTATCGAAAAAGAGAGAACTGGTGTGAATATATACCATTTTCATAGATCTGTTGTTCAAAATTACAAAGACTTGGGCTATTTATACTAGAACTTAGCTTGTAGGATAAGCTAGCTTCTAACTAGGAATAGACCTAACTACCGTTGCTTTAATACTGACCCTAATAATAGAAATAACGTACTAAACAAACTAATAATACAACACTTACTCTACTTATGACAGATATTAAGTAGTAGTAACATTGCCCTATAACTAGAAATCCAGCATTCCTGACAGATACAACCACTATTGGCATTGAATAGTCTTGATCAAAAGGATTTATGATAGTCCCTTCCTCGTAAGCAGCCAGCTGTATATATTCCTCAATCACAGTAGCTACTTTCGTCTGCAAGTCATTCAAGCAATCATCCTTTAGTAGTAAATTCAGCTCTAATAGATTATGCACATGATCCATTTGTAGGGGTTTACTTCCTAATGAACCTCCCAGTCTTGTATATTGATACTGGTCATCAATTTTATATCTCCATGGTAGAGGCCTTGTTCCATCTAATATTATGAGTTAGAGCATTGGGGTGCCCTGTTTTTCTGCACAAAACTGTATCCAGGTATCAGATTGTTTGGACTAAAACCTGAATTCAGTCCAGCTTCTCTTCGGTGACTTTCCTCATAATGTAGCTCCTTCCTTTATAGGTGGACTTGCACAATCAACAACATGCTTGATGTTTCATGATTGTCAATCGGATCTGTGATATTCCAATTTTTATTGATCATTCCGACATCCGATAAATTTGGAATATCACAGGATCCTCGTCATAAGTGGGAAGTCCACTGTACCAAGACTCATCATCAGTGTGCAGGTCACCTTCAAACCCATTGTCGCTAAACAATGTAGCCTCCTGGTCACAGTTCTTAATCCATTCCAAAGCTTCTTTCCTTTCCTCAAATGCTTGAAATTCTAACGTCAACAGATTCAAGTTTTCAGCATGTAATGAATCTGATGCATCAACTTCTTTCTCAGCTTCAAGCCTAAAGTTTCCATATTGCCAGTGCTACTCTTCTTCACCAAATGGATAGATGTATTCATGCTCCTTGTTTATTAATTGTTCATTAACTCTTTTCTTACGAACTCACAATGTTAGCTTTTCCACCAACTTAGTTGCTGTCTCAATCATGTCTTCTAACCTCTCTACTTTCTCATCAGTGCCATTCTTATGGCTTTTAAGTTTTAACATCCTCATGTAACATTTTCTTATAACCTTGTTGAAATGTCTCAGGTTGTAAAGTCATTATAGGAAATATATTTGAGATGGGGGTTTCAGAGTAATGTACCTATTTGCTTAGAGCCTCCGTCTCCTTTGACCAACTAACTTTCACTAGTACTCATTAGGACTAATTAACTATTACTGCTGCCCTAATTAGATTAGTTCCCTTACATGTTTATTTGCATTAATTTTCGAATTTGTTTTGAGCAGAGCCTTTTAATCACCTAAGCAGAATGGCTGATCACATATAGCCTCACTCACCCATATTACACAAGCACATGCACATATTAATTGTTATGAGAATAAACTTTCAAGAGAGTAAAATTTAAGTAAATTGATGTGTTAAAACTAAAGCATTAAATTAAATAAAATGATTAAATATATAGTTTTTTATACTTTAAAAATACTTTCATAAAATATGTAAAAAAAAAACTAGGTACTTATTGTCTCCCGTTCCCTTTGAACAGCCCCCAGCCCCCAGCCCCCCAAACCCCCTTTTTCTTTTTTGGAGGGGTTTAAATGTTTAGTGCAGTTTTTACCCTCCTTAAATATTCCTATTTGTTCCTACATATTTTGCCCTTAAACACTACTACAACATTACTCCGAAATTCACCCCCCAATGCCAGCCACCTTCCTATTCTCGCTTTCTCTCCTCCCACATCCACACACCGCCTACGCACCCCTTTATTTGACAAGTTTAAAATATCTATTATTCCGTATCATTGAGTTCATGTAAATGTGACTGTAATATATTGGAAAAAAGTTCTCATTTTGTTATTGCATTCCTATCTACAGATCAGCTGTGTTGCAACTTGAGAGGGTAGTGAAGGAACTTTCATGTTGAAGTTGATGGAAGTCATGCATACATTAGCAGCAGTAATAATAATAAGACATAATGCTAGTACTTTGCTTATTCACCCTGGGATGTTTGTGTAGACTTATGTCTTGCTTAATCGTTACTGTTGTGTTCGTTTAAGACAATATATTTGAAATTGTGGCTTGTTAACTATTAGCTGAGCATGAAGTTTAGCTTTTACCCATATATATACGTGAGTAGGTAACTCATGACTCGTATTTCCGCCCTGTTCTTTTACCCATATTTCCTCGCGGCACACTTTTCAATGGACCAGCGGAGTAGTATAATACTCGTATTTTTTAAATTAGAGTAATTTGTATTTTGCATTCACTAATACAGTTTTAATTTCACTTTGATTGTAAAATTTAACATAATAGTATTTTATTTCCTTTAATTTTACTATTCGTGCATATCGCATCCTCTTGATCTAACAGTGTTAAAAAAACTTTTGTTGCTTTTCGATGTAGTTGGTGGCTCTATCTCCTTTTTGTTTTTTTTAATATAAAATTCAAATGAAGGGTGATACCCTGAAAAATTTAAGAGCTATAGGTACTATACATAGCCCATTTGTAGAATAGGCACAAAACAATAATGATATATAGTCCGATAAAAATACTCCGATTTAATATTGCGAGTGAAAATACTGCGAGTGAGGTGTCAATTCTATATTAACTTAGAAGTGGACCCTCTGGATTTCATGTAGTCCGTTATTTTAACCTACCAATATCCTATTACCACGTTAGTCGGATTAATCATTTAGCTTAATTTATTCGGACTATATAGCATTACTCGGCATAAAATTTTCTCACATTCCCGGCCTTGTGTTAGGAAGAAAATCTGTCGCAGAGTTGCCTACTCTCGTTACATGTTTAATTTGGAGTTGCCGTGATATTTGAGTAATTTTCCTACCCGTAGTTAATTGGCTTTTTATGGCAACAATTGATGACAGATGTGGTCTTAGTAACACTATTTTGATTTTGTCCAAATAACTAGGATTGATTAAGAATTTATGATGTTTTTACTTCACTATTTTTTTAGAAAAAAATTTAAGAAGTTTTTTAAATGTTTTCAAGTTTTCTCTGAAAATTTTAGAAAATACGTTTAATATTGTAGTGGATTTAGAAATCGTATTTTATATTTATATAAAAAACTGTAGAAAATAAAATAAATAGAATCTATTTTTCAGAGTTTCTTAAAATATAATTAGGATACTGATTTATAGTCTTAAGTAAATAAATTGAATTATAATGCGAATACATGTTGAGCGGATGTTTAATATAAAAGTGAACCCTAAGCTGCAGCCACTTATAAGTGTTACCCAAACAGCCCCATTATGCAATGACTGGTCATAGTTCATGAATATTTCGATAATAGAAATTCAAAACTCAATCTGTAACACAACCTGATATGAATAGAGGTAATGTAAAGCTGGTGAACATGTAAAACATACGATTGCAGCTACAACACATACAACTAATGCGATGAACAGAACAGAGCTGCTGAGAGTTGTTTCATTCTGCTATTCAACTAGAAAACTAGTGAATATGTAAAGTTAGTTATCTACGTATAAGCTTCTTATTGGTGTCATGATGTAACAGATGTAAGATTGCTAGTAGTTTATTAAGCAAGTTAGTAGTGTATTATATTGTGTATATAAACAATCTTTCAAGCTCTGTTTTCTGATTATGTAATATACAGTTTTTTATTCAGTAAAAATCATCTTATTCAAATAATATTTTATCAGAAGACTCAGAACCCCACCTGTAGTGACTTAAAAAGCCCATTATAATTCACTGTCCTAATATCTTATCCATAATTATCCCTCTCCCTTTTACCTTTCCAACAAACCTTTCCGATAAAAGTGCTATATTCTGACATGTTCAGCATCACCACCCGAAAACCTAATGACAGGAATGAAGTTTACTCCACTCATTTTCCAGCCCAAAGCTTATCTCTTCTTTGGAAAGAAAAGTAACTGGTGAGGCAACACAAACAATGAAATAAATGGCAGGAATGTGGAGGGAAGAAGCCATATTAGGAAGCTGGGGACATCAAAAGTCTCAAACTAATTTTCTTAACACTGGCCATATGTGTGCATGTGTATTCCATTGATATAATCACTACAAATTACATGTCCAACATTCAATCTAGCATCCAAGATTCCCCAATAAGTTCAATAGTAATTCTATCCAAGTGTTCGTAGTTTCCTGGCTTTAGTCGCGTAAGGGTGTGGATTCCTGCAGTCATTATCAATGGATTATCACGAAGTGTTCCGACTTGGTACATTGGCCCTGCAGATGCCACCATCTCCATTATTTCCCTCTTTCCTCCATATGTTTCAACTGGTAGGTCACCACCTATATATAAGAGTGAAAGGGGTGAAAAGGGGTACTGAACAGGAACCCTAACGGTGTTAACCCCTTCAACTAACGGTTGTACCTAAAGTGCAGCAAACTAGCAAACTTAAGTACATTAAGTGCAATTATTAAAGTTGAATACCTCAAATGCAGATTGTTACAAACTTGAGTACCTCTTCTGCAAATTACTCTAGATTTAATAAAGATGAAGTTAACATGATATACATGGTGTACCGGGCTATATGGAAATAAAGAAACGAGCTAGTTCGGAAGAAAAAATATTTAATAGTAGATGAAGTGGTGACTTTGACTAGAATTAGCCCTGATCAATGGACTTGTGTTCAGGAGAGGAATCTGTTTTCGTCTTTAGAAACTTTATATCCAGGAGATGGAAGTGCGTATTGGACTAAACCGTCTGAAAATACGATAAGGTCAATGTCGACACTACTCTCTTTGACTACTCTCTTTTTGAAGACTCTACCAGATATGGCTATGGTTGGGTAGCTCGTAATGAAACAAGCTATTTAATTAAAGCTTAACAAATAATAAAAAGAGGTAGAGTTCAACCTGAAATAGTGAAAGTCATTGGAGTGAAAGAGGCTCTAAGTTAGATTAAAGAGAAATGGTGGCAACAAGTCGTGGTTGAATCAGATTGCCTAATTGTGGTGCAGGCTATTCGAAGTCGTACTTGTATGGTATCTTCATCTGGCTTGTTAGTGGAAAATTGTAAGAAGTTAAATTACAAATGTGAGCAATATTTTGTTGGAAATAAAAGAGTTTTAAGGCTACAAACTAACAAGACAAAAGAGAATAGATTTGTTGCGCTATGGTAATTTGGAGAACACTGCATTGAAACAATATTCGGTGTGACTAAGGTGAAAATCGCATTCACCGATTCGTTCTCCTAAGGTTTATACAACACTCTTCACACAAATGCACTTTTGGGTAAGAGTTTAGAATCGCATGAACTTAGCCTAGGAAAGTAGAGAGGAGAAGTTTTTAGATAATCTTTTTATGATGGCTATGAAGATGAACAAAAGGAAGAGATATTTTTTATTAGAATTTCCATAACTCAAACTTTGAGGATTGTTTCATATATATAACAAAATTTTGAAACTGGAAGTAATTAACATATCTCTCAAATGTCACATTTAATTAGTTATCAATTTCGAAACATTTTGGTTCCCATTTATTAATGACACTAAGAGTGAAATTACTTTGTTAGTTACAACCTTCTTGGTTTATTCTCATTAATGGTATGGACAATTAATATCATATTAATTATTCTCATAATGAATGCACAATTAATGACTCATATAGTATGAGACTTGTTTCTCAAACAACTGATTTCACACCTAACGCAACATCTCGAATTATGTGTGAATTCCAATAATCCCCTACTTATTTGAAAACAAATATCATTAGGAAAAAAAACTCAAAGATTATATGCAAAAAGAAGAAAGAATTTTTTTTGGGCATAAGAGGAGGTGGGTACGAAACAAGGAGTGAACGAATTTTGACTCTCTTACTTGGTGTGAGATGAGGAAACAACCTATAAGTCTAAGAGTGAGCGAATCTTGAACCCAAGGACCTTTGATCAAGGAGTGAACGAATCTTGAACTCCAAATTTAGATTGGGAACCTCACAATACATACCATACTCCATCATCCATATGAACTCCGCGACTAGTATCCAACGCTATATTATAAAAGTCACGCCCCCTACCTTAGGTCTCGTAGATGCTCTAGAAAAATCGCCCAAGTTTTTCATAGAAGATGCTCGCTCTTCACATCTACGTAGGTGAATCCAACGTGTACTTCTTAGAAGTGCTAAAGCTTTCTCAATAGATTCGTTAAGAGTTTTAGATAAACTCAACCTCCATATAATAAATACAATGATGGATTTTATGAGTGCGTCTTTATAGCACCTTCCCCATAGGTATAATCCAGAGTTTCACAAGTGCTTCTCTATAACACATACCTCATGGGTATAATCTATTACGAGTATAAAAACTCAACCTCACATGAGTATTATCTTCGCAATCGCCATAAGGATGAGGTAAATGAAATGCTCATTATCTCATTCTTTAGGCTTGAGCCCTATCTCCTTCGACGTTTCAATAACTTGTTTTCTTGTCAAGACTTTAGTTAAAGGACCCGTCAGATTTTTCTCAGAACTTACATACTCTAAGGAAAATACTCCATTTTTAGTAGTTACTTGAGATACCGAAGACGTCCATCCCCCCATAATGGGAAGTCGACTATGAGATTCCTAGTTATTCTGCTTCATGTCCTGCCAATTCAAGAGCAATAAATTCAGATTCCATAGTGGAGCAAGCAATATATATCTGTTTGAAAGACTTTCACGAACAGATCCTCCACCTAAAACAAAAATAAAACCGCTAGTAAAACATATATCATTACTTTCAGTTATCTAATTTGTATCATAATAACCTTCCAAAACATTATGAAATCGATTAAAATGTAAATAAACATCAATGGCACCTTTAAGATACCTTAGTAACCGTGAAAGCGCATTCCAATGATTACTACTAGGATAATGGGTATACCTACTTAGTCTACTTATCGCGTAGGTAATATCAGGACGTCCACAATTCATTATAAATATTACAATACCGATAATTTTGGCATATTGCTCTTGAGACACACTAGGGCCTTTATTCTTAATAAGTTTTGAGCTGGAATCAAAATGGGTCTTCGAAAGCAGAATATTAAAATTGTTAAATTTTCTTAAAATCTTTTCCACATAATAAGATTGACTCAAGGTAAAACCATTATTAGATTTAGTTAAAGAATTCCAAGAATCACATCAGCGTCACCTAAGTTTTTCATGTCAATTTTTGTAGAAAAAAATGCCTTCATGTCATTCACAACATTTAGATTTAACCCAATAATTAACATGCCATCCAAATAAGGATAAATAATGACACTACAAGATTCATAAACTTTGGAATACAAACATGAATCAGAGGCAATTACCATGAAGCCATTACTCTTAAGAGTAATATCAAAATTTTCATACCAGTGTTTAGGAGCTGGTTTGAGGTCATACCTCAAATTACAAAGCCTTCTGGTTAGGTTATTTAGACTTCTTCTTTTAAGACACCATAAAGAAATGATGTTTTAAAATCCATTTTGATAGATTATCAAGTCGTGGATTCCCGCTAAGGCTGTCAAAGTTCTAATGGTGGCTATTTTAGTCACGGTGAGTAAATATCAAAGAAGTCAATATCTTTCTTTTGTGTAAAGCTCTAGCCACAAGTCTAGCTTTGAATTTTCAATTGAGCCATCTGGTCTCTACTTTTTCTTAAAACCCATTTACAACCTATGGGTTTAGAACCTTTAGAAAAATAACATGAATCCCAGATTTTGTCAGACATAATTGAATCTGACTCGCTTTTAGTGGTATCTTTCCAAATATTAGCATTTATAGATCTCATAGCTTCATCATAAATTTTTGGGTCATCTTCTAAAAGGAAAAGAGACAACATTTTCATTCAGAGCATTCATATCAAAACTTTCAACAAGAAAGGAAGTCACAAAATCTGGGCCAAAAGAAGTCTCTATTATACGCCTTTTACTCCTCATAGGTTCATTCTCCATCCTAGAACACATTGACGCTATTAGTGTCACGCTAGAGATTCGGGGCGCAACGAAAGTAGTATTTATTGTCTCGTTAGTATTGTAGGACGCAATAGAAGTAGTTTCCATGAGTGCACCCTCAGTTGACACATTCATATTTAAGGGCAAAGACCTTTTATTTAAAGAAAAAACATGCTTGAAAAATCCAACATCTCTAGATTCACATATAGAAAAATCACTTAAAGACATAAAACGATAAGTGACACAATTTTGAGTATATCCTATGAACACAGAATCAAAAGTTTTAGATCCAATAGTGGTATTCTTAAAATCTAGAAATGCAACTTTAACGAAGCACCCGTACACTCTAAAAAAAATTAAGTTAAGACTATTTCCTTTCCAAAGTTCATAGCGAGTTTTGTCATGTTTCTTATGGGGTACTCTATTAAGTATAAAATAAGCGGATAAAACCGCTTCACCCCCCACATATTGTCAGACAAGCCTTAACTCAAAAACATGGGATTTATTGTATCATTTAAAGTTTATTTTTTCTTTCAACAACGCCATCATGTTAAGGAAGGTTATGAACGCTTCTTTCATGTATAATTCTGTTTTCCTCACAAAAAAATTCTGAGGATCCACTTTCATATTCACCACCTCGATCAGATCTAATCCTTTTAATTTGAAGGTTAAGTTGAATTTTCAATTCAAACTTGTACTTCAAAAATGCACTTTTGGCTTCATCTTTTGTTTTCAAAAGATAAACTTTAGTAAAACGTGAGAAATCGTTAACAAAAGTGATATAGTAATTTTTTCCACCTCTACTAGTGCATTTTTTGACGTCCACTAAACCATATAAAATTAATAAATATACTAAATAAAATATTTAAATAAATATATAACATTTATATGTATATAAATTTGTGTATTTACAGTATAAAAATAAAGTATTAATTAAAAAAAGGTATATTTATATATATTTTATTATTTAATGAATATATAAATATATTACATATATTATATCGAGGTGGGAATTCCCCGCATGAATTATATAAATTCCATATCCATTCTATAACTCCGCAGGATAAAAATATAGTTCTCCATCTCTATAATATTTTCAGGACGGGGTTGTCCCATTATGAATGGATTAGGGACGGTTTACGTGTTTATTCCGCCTCAATAAAATTTTATTTGATTCATCGTAAGAGCAACTTCAATCATCAACGCTATATTCAATTATAGCTATTTTATCGAGTAAAGAAGCGAGTTTATTGCTCCAACCGCATGACATAGCTTTGTATAAAGATACCGAGTGAAGATTTTCTCTTCAATTTTCTCTTCAAATGTGATGTGACTAGTCTACTTGGCTCTGTATCCTGACGCTTTATTATTTAGCTAGGCATTTGGCTATTACCTTTGGGGTTACTCTAAGTACACTATCAAGATGTAAACTTTATATTAATTTTAGAGGTCGTTTGGTTACGGCTCAAATACCTGGGTATTTGTAATTCCTAGAAAGTGTAAAATATAAAATTATTTGGTTGCAAAAATTTTTAGGAGAGGACACTTCCAAGGAACTTTCAATTCCTCTACAATTCAAGAAGTTGCTTATGCACCCCTCCCTTGGTTAGTAGGGACTCCGATAGGTATTTACTTCCTTCATTCAACCAAATAAAAATGGCTTTATCACACTTTGAACCTCATATTTTTCCAATTTGTACACATGAAACCTTATAAAAAAACACGTGCAACTAAAACCCCTTACTTGTCACTTTTGTACACGATAAGACTTTTTGAGAGATTGAGTCTCACTCTCCGGCTTGGG
>JAUEJK010195731.1:0-10606 GCA_032274865.1 Eryngium alpinum
CACATTTTTGGCTTAAAATGAAGTGTCAAGTGTCCATACCCACGTCTGAATGTTGAGTATCAGCCACAGGGATGGTGACAAAAATTGCAGAGTACGCGTAACAGAGCTAGTCTACATAGGTGTTTCTGTTCCACTACTACAAGCATAGGTTTCGAAAACAAAATAGCACAAATTCCTAATTTCTCCGTACCCACACCACTATTATGTTTTGCTGATGTCAAGGATCTATAAGCCATATTAAAATTATCCTTAAAGACTTCAATTTTCAATGCATTTCTAACAGAATGGAAGGAGTAGTAGATTCCAGACCTGCAAAGTTGGTCACTCCAACATACAGGCTTGCTAAAGCACTGCTTGTAATTCCAACATCATGAAATGTCAATGATGAAAAATAAAGAACTCCATTTATGCCAGCAAACTGTTGAAGTAAAAAAAGAGCACCTCCAATGAATGCAACTGCAATATATTAAATATGCCTTAAAATTAGTTTACAAGAAGAGAATAAAGCCAGACTAAGACTTCAGATATCTGTTGTACATGTCAGATTACATATCAAAATACAAATTAACCTAGAACAAGTAAACACAAATATACACTATTCTTGTCCTATTCCTGTGCAGACCCTTGAAGGTCTACAAAGTTGGTCTTTATGTGTATGGATCTCGAGTTCATAATCAAAGGCTAACAAATTAGCAACTATTAATGGTGACTTACATCTTTTTGCACCAGACACAACATTTCAAAAAAAAAGTGTAGCTAAGTAGCTAACTACCACTAGCAACAGTAGTAACAAGAAGATACAAATAATATATACAGAGAATATATGCAAGATATGCAAAACTAGTTTAGCCCGACCTCTAGAGTTTGGCTCCACCAAGAGTTCTGACCATCTGCTGTCCAAATCTCCGCCATCAGTTTTAATGACAGATTGAAATTCTTCCATGGCTTTTTCCACTTTAGATGATCCCCAGAGGCTGCCAATAATTTGCTTAGCATCATTAAGTCTCCCTGCCTACCAAAAAATTGTATCAGATACACAATAAAAAGCGAAGTTAAAAAATTTGTGAAGTCTAAAACGTGTGTCCGTACTTTACATAACCAACGAGGGCTTTCAACAGCAAACTGCATACCAGCTGCTAAGACAAAACCAGGGAGACTTGAAATGTAGAGCATAGTCCTCCACCTGAAGACCAAAATCTACTGAGACCTCCCAATTCCAATAGAGTAAAGGTTCACCAACTTACAATGTTAGTATGTTACTGTACGCTACATATTTGTTAAAGGGTACGATCCATTTAGCCTCCTAAAATAACACATTAAGGCTTTGGGTGAGATGGTTTCCGACATGGTATCAAAGCTATGTTTAGGAGAGGTTCCAGGTTCGAACCCTACTCTGTCCAATATTCTCAATATATTTGTGTTTATGTGGTTATTTCTGTGTTGTGTGGTTGTGTTGGTTATATATGTGTTAATTGTTATGTGGTCCACTCTTACCCCTTAGTGGGCTTTCGAGTGAGGGGAAATGTTAAAGGATATGATATATTTAGTCTCCTAACCTAACACCTTAAGGTTTTTGGGTGAGATGGTTTCTAACAATATTCAAGTTTGAAGTTTGACAGTAGCAAAATCCAGAGTAATAATTACAACACAAGACTATGCATGCCAAAAAAGGAGAAGTTTGTCAACATAACACTTCCATTCTTGTTTTGAAAATTTTAATATGGATCACCACAAATATAAGGCACATATGCACCGATGCAACATAAATACTTATGTTGAGCTTTTCTAGGTCAATAAATTCCTCCACAAGTAGGTACAATATCCAAAAGTAGACCTCATATCAGTTACTGATCCGGTCCAATCATAGGTCTCAATGGTCCTTTTAATCATATTTTCTAAACAAGAGTCCTTTTCCTAGTCATGTTTGTAATTTTATTCACAACATAAAGATGTTCTTCAAAATACTACGATAATACACTTTCGGCCACCGAAAGGTCTTCTTACATAGTCGTGATGGCAGAGCAAAACAGAAGAAGTGTCTAAGTCAGAGCAGCGGAGGAGCTTCTTAGGTATAATTTTATAGATAGGACTTTACTTGAAAAGGCCTTGACATATCTTTTATAATCCGGTACCAAATCATATGAAAAGCTGGAATTTGTTGTTGCTACTGTCTTGCAATCGATAATACCCAATTTATCTATTATAGCTTATCAGACTCCTGACCCCAGCAATTTATCGATAATACAAATGCTGACATAATCATGGAGAAGCTGAGTAGAGCTATCGTTCAACATGGTCTTTATAAAAGCTTTCGACACAAAGCGCCATCTTAAGAGTTCTGTGAGGTAGTACAGCTATAAGAGAACACAACTATAAGAGAACACTGTGGTTCATGGAGATGTAATGAAGGGGCTAACTTACTTGCCTATATTGTGTGGTTAGCGATAGCTGCAGTATATGTGGATCTACGGTTCGATTTGCAAGCTCTTTGGTTGGTGGTGAACCAAATCCATAGCTTGCAAATCGAACTGTAAATCCACATATACTACAGCTATCGCTAACCACACAATATAGGCAGGTAAATTAGCCCCTTTTATTACACCTCGATGAACCAGAGTGTTCTCTTCTAGTTGTACTACCTCACAGAACTCTTAAGATGGCGCTTTGTGCCGAAAGCTCTTATAAAGACCGTGTTGAACGGACAACTCTACTCCGTTTCTCCATGATTATGTCAGCATTTGTATTATCGATAAATTGTTGGGGTCAGGGGCCTGATAAGCTATAGTAGATAACTTGTGTATCATCGATTACAAGACAGTAGCAACAACAAATTCCAGTTGTTCATAAAAATCGGTAGAAGAGTAAAGAAGATGAGTCAACGCCTTTCAAAGTAATGCTTGCGTGTAAATTTATATCTAAGAAAGTCTTCTATGACTCTCACAGACGCATATATCCATGCATTTTTCCATTTTGTCATTAGCTAACATAACTATGTAAGGAATCCCTCTCCTGCAGCTGAAAGTATACGATTAGAATGTTCAGAAAAACATCTTTAATGTCGTGTATAAAATTCTGAAATATTTAAAGGCAAGTCCACGGAAAGGACTCGTTCCAAAAATCTTATCAAGTGACCATCGAGACCTATTCCGGTGTTGCTAGTGTAGGATTAACAAGTGATATATAAGGTTACTATAGAATATAGTGCCTACTTGGGGAATTTAGTGTCGTGTAGAAGTAAAAAAAAAAAAAAGTGTAGTGGCAATAGCCAATAAGTACAACATAGGCAAAGTATAGATCAATCACCCATGGAGTTCGTGAAAACTCTATGGCTGAAGCGAGTTATGAAGAAATTAAAGAAACCAGGACAACTTTTAATGAAATTATCTTGTGTGACGGTAAAGCTGCAATTAGCATTGCCAATAATCTGATTCAACATGACATGACAAAGCATGTAGAAATTGAACGCGCTATAATTTTTTTTTGAAAAGGTACAAATCACATGTTGATATCTTCATTTGGATATACTCACTGTTTAAATTTGAAATACTTTTTGTAACGTTACTTTTCTAGTGCAGATTTCCATACCATACCTTGCATGAATGGTATCTAGAAATCTTTAACTTTTTTTTAGTCACCTGATATGCAACGAGAATGTCCCTGTGGTACTTGTCTACAATGATATTTTGTTACACATGGAAACTAGTTTTATTCATTTTCATTATTATGAAACTCTAATTAGTGAATCAGATACTTAGTTCTGGTACTTGCTGATTAATTTGTAATTTGAATGGCTATCGTTACTAAGAGAATAATTGATATCTTATTTCATGAATAGAAAGATGTTTACACAGCCACAAGGAGGCTATAATTCCTATTATAAGTAGAAAAATATTTTCCCTAAATTACTTATTATACTTAATAAATAACCCTACTAAATATATATTAATACTATTTTTTCTTCATTCCATTGTGGATGGTCGGATATAATATCTTACTAAATATATATTAATATAGTATGTGTCTATGCGTGCGCGTGCACGTGTGTGTAGATAATAAACGAGCTCGAGTTGAACATTCTTTATCGGGTCGAGTTTGAGTCAAGTTTGGTACAAACTCAAGCTCGACTTATATAACTAAACGGGTAAAATCTCATGTTCGAACTCAACTCGTATACGAGTTCGAGTCAAGTTGCGTCTTAATAAACAAGTTCGAAGTACTCACGAGCAGCTCGACCGAATCACAACCACAAAGACAAAACATTGATACTTTGTAAAAAAGTTGGGGATGATTGATATCTATACACCGACTTGGGGATGATTGACATCTATATTAAACCGGCAGAATCTCGTGTTTAAGCTCAACTCGTATACGAGTTCGAGTCGAGTTGAGTCGTAATAAACAAGTTCGAGGTACTCGTGAGCAGCTCGATCGAATCACAACCATGGTTATAAAGTCGCCGATGAGTCGGAAAAGAGGCATCGACTGAAACCTCCGACCAATTATTTTCACGACCAGTCGACAAAAAAATACGTTGAGATTTAAAGTCGTCGACGAGTCGGAAAAGAGGCATCGTCTGACCAGTTATTTTCACGACTAGTCAACAAAAAAATACGTTGAGACTTGAAAAGAAGAAGAGTAAAGAAAATAGGGAAACAAATCTTACCATTATTAGAAGATAGGTTGTTAATGGTCTCCTCCACGATCATTGACTTCAATTTCATCATCGAAGTATGAAGAAGAAGATTTGTAGTGGCCGGAGAAGTGTGGGCGGCGCTACTAGTGTTTATATTCATAATATATTCATAATATATATTCTATTAGGTAATATATTTGGGCCTGTAGAATGTGATCTATAGGGCCTCATAATGGTCTCTTTAATGTCTTGCATAACTTAGACTATTTTATATTATTATTAATTTCTTATTTTTATTACCACTTTAATATTATAATTAGACCACATTAATAAATAAATTAAATGTACATACTTTTGTAATATTTTTTAATAAACTTTACGCACATATAGAAAATTTATATTTATTTATCTTATTGTAATAAAATATTAGTTTTAATTTTATAAAATGAATTTAAAATATTTAGAAAAGAAAATGGACTCATACTACTTAATTAAACCAGTAGATTCAAACACAGATTTAATCAATTTATATACATAAATAAAATTGAATTTAAACTTTAAATAATTCCATAAAACATGATATGAATTCTATTTTTAAAAATATATATTTTAACTATAAAATATAAATTGAAAATATGTTTTTAAATTCTCTCTCTCTATCTCTATATATATATACCTTATTATTAAAGCAGAACCAAGGATAATTCGTCGTTGTCGTCGTCGTCACCTTTTAATTAATATTTAAGTATTAAGTAATTTGATATTTAAAAGCTAAATCATAATTCTAATTAAATAAAAAATAATGTCCTACTTAAATATTAAGTATTACTCTCATAATTCCAATTAAATAAGAAGTAATATCCTACTTAAATATAAAGTATTTCTCTCTTACTTATATTTTATTATTAATCTTTTATTATATATTAAATAAAATATTATTTTTTTAGAATATAATTTTAATAAATAAAAAATTAGTATCATATTAAATAAAAATTACTTTTAATAGTAAATTGTATTTATAATTAGATAAGAAGTAATGTCCTACTTATTACTTATTCTTTAAAAATAAATTATAATTCTAATTAAATAAGAAGTAATGTCCTACTTAAATATTAAGTCTTTCTCTCATAATTCTAATTAAATAAGAAGTAATCTCTCTTATTTATATTTTATTATTAATATTTATTTATATATTAAACAAAATATTTATTCTTTTAAAATATAATTTTAATAAATAAAAAAAAAATAGTATCATAATATTAACTAAATAAAAAGTACATTTAAAAATAAATAATATTTCTAATTAGATAAGAAGTAATGTTCCACTTAAAAGTCTTACTCTTTAATTTATATTATAAAATATTTTTTTTTAATATTATATTTATAATAATATTTAATATCTATACCTTATTTTATTACAGCAGAACCAAGGATAATTGGCCGTCGTCACTTCTTAATTAATAATTAATATTTAAGTATTAAATAATTTGATATTTAAAAATAATTTCTAATTCTAATTAAATAAGAAGTAATATCCTACTTAAATATAAAGTTTTTCACTCTTACTTATATTTTATTATTAATCTTTTATTATATATTAAATAAAATATAATTTTAATAAATAAATAATTAGTATCATATTCTTAATTAAATAAAAAATACTTTTAAAATAAATAGTATTTTTAATTAAAAGTAATGTCCTACTTAAAAGTTAACTCTTTAAAAATAAATCATAATTCCAATTAAATAAGAAATAATATCATACTTCAATATTAAGTCTTTCCCTCATAATTCCAATTAAATAAGAACTAACATCCTACTTAAATATAAAGTCTCTCTCTCATACTCACTTATATTTTATTATTAAGCTTTTATTATATATTAAATAAGATATTTATTTTTTAAAATATAATTTTAATAAATAAAAAAATAGTATCATAATCTTAATTAAATAAAAGTACTTTTAAAAATAAATAGTATATTCTAATTAGATAAGTAGTAATGTCCTACTTAAAAGTCTTACTCTTTAATTTGTGTCTTATAAATTATTTTTTTAATATTATATTTATAATAATATTTAAATTTATAATAAAATTTATAAATTTTATAACCGACCGTGCTTTTGCACGGGTTTCATGCTTGTATATATATTTTAAATATGATTTATCGGCTAATATACGACTAGTCGACTAATTGGAGCTCTATCAACTCAACTTACCGACTTTATAACCATGATCATAACCCTAATGACAAAACATCGTTACTTCGTAAAAATGTTGGGGATGATTGATATTTATACACCAATTTGAGGGGGAGTGTCTGATTATGCAAATAAAATAACATTAGAATCATCTAGATTATCAGAATATTCTGGGAATGTTCAAGGACAGTCTATAGAAATGGGTGAAAACGAGTTGAATATCTTCGAAGATCGGTATGGTCAACTTCTACTTGTTTTACTTTTGTCGAGTACGAACCCAATTCGAACATATTTTTAGTCGGATTCGAACTATTCATAAATATCTTTAACGAATACGAATTAATCACGAACTTCCCATTATTAATGCGAGTTGAATACCAAATATCAAATACGAGTATAAATTTATATAATATCAACTTACTGTTATAGCTTAAATTAGAAATTGAATATAAAATCATTTAATAATAAAATTAGCCTAATTATTACTGTTTTATCATATTATATTAAGTGTATATAATATATGCAATATATATTATTAAAAAAATAAGCTAATTTGAATCGAATATGATGTATCAAAGAAGTATACAAGTACTCTTCAATTATCCGAATAACTCGAGACGGATATGAGTGAGTATAAGAGTCGCCAGATGTATCATTCAATATACATAAGGAACTACTCTTAGTCATTTTCGGCCCTATCTATAGCACATATCACTCATCAACTCAAGGAGATGACCAGAAATGTATTTTCCATTTAAACTTATGTATTGTATATACAATGAAATAAGAAAATACTACATTTGTTCCTACGAAAAAGCCCTCCTTTATTCCAAAACAGCAAATTCTGATTGTACTCCTTTACGACGTTTAAGGAGTTTTTCCTTGAGGACGTTCAACGTTTTCCTATGTCTTATTTTTCTCTAGAGCCCTAATTTCTTTCAAAACAGCATATTCTGATTTTATTTCCTTACTTCATTGTGTTTACATTACATAAGTTTAAACAGAAAATACAATTATAGTCACTCTAATTAGGGAACAAATATCTGCTGCAGATTATTTTTGGCTAATCCCAGAATATTATGATTTTATACTGATAATCTAGGAAATTCTGACATTATTTTGTTTCTACAATCTGACACAAACACTATATTCATGAGTTACGAGTCACGAAGCTTGCTCCGTCATGAAAAGGAAAACAGTTGAGAGGATAATATTAAATTATCAAATGCTTCCCGGGAAAAAAGGAAGAAAATTTATTTGCATCAACCTGAGAACATATTCCGACTAGTGGTTTTGAAACATTAGCAAGCTTTTAAGTCTTATCAGGTGAGAGATCTGTCTCTACAGTATTTAACTATTAATTTTATTTTAATTGATGTGAATATGTGCACCTAATAATACTTCTCTATGTTTAATAAATGGATTGTATATAATTTCTCATTTATTTTATTTTATTTTTAAAATTAATCTTATATTTTGCGAATGGAGAATTGATTATTTATGTGAATTCTTTGTCTGTTTATATTATACTTAATGAAAATTCATATATGTGTCCAAATTTATTGTTCTTGTTTGATAGCTATGACCTAATCTAATTCCTATAATATTTGATATAATTCAAATAGGAAATTTCGCCCCAATATTTGGTAAAGAAATATATTATATAAAAAAAAGAATTGAGACAAATTTATTAAGAAATGAAATTATATTTAATTAATAGCTCTTTAAATATATTATTTCTAGCCATTTTTTAGTACTTTCATGTATTATTTGCTTAAGGAATAAGTGTTATATTAATAAAAAAGAAAATTATCTGCACCACAATGGCATTTCTTTTTGTGCTTTTATGTTTTGAGTATTTGCATTAACATGGCTATGAAATTTATATGGCACTAAGTTGTAAATTTATTTTAGCTAGTTGTTCCATAAATTCACATGTTATAATTAGAAAACATGTACGCGTCTCATATTTTAGCTCTCGGGACACAGTTTATAAATCTTGAAAAAAAAAAGGAAAAAAAAAGATGATTGCTAATACATCTCTTCGTCATATGTTTTGCATGGGATCGAGTGATAACATCATAAACATATACACATCTTGTGGACTGAATTAATGCGTGGGAGCCAAAACGACGTGGATGGTCTAAATTTTAGCTTTGTTCTAAAGAACAGACTACAGATTTCTGAGGCCTCATACTATTATATCGCCCATCCAACATCTACAGACGAGGCCAGACAGATACAGAGTCCTTAGGTATAACACTTCTACATTATCCACAATAATAACATCTACGAAGTACTCATGGATCATACAACCTCTATAGAGCCTCTTAAGGCAAGATATCTCTAAAGTTTTCGAGGTTTGTATTATCATATTTCGCCCATGATTTTATATTTAGTCTGCAGTTATCCATTAAAGAGTCTTTGAGGCTCGTATAATTATATCTATTATCTATGAGGTCAAATCAGTTAAAAAGTCTTAGGTGCTCATAATATTATATTTCATTTGTGAGTTCAAAACCTTTAAAGAGCTGACCATGAAGTTGATTCGTATCCTCGAGGTCGATCAGATAGCTCACAAGGTCAATCATTATTAATTATTAAAATAATAGTAAACTCATCATTCGTACTGCAGCATCTTTCAGTTGTCAGCTTTAAAACATGCAGCCCCAAGTTTCCATAATTTGATCCATAAATTCTAGACTTAGTGTTCTAAAGCAACACTTGACTCGTTTTCAGGGCTTATGTTGGGCCATGATTTATATTAGTTTATGTGATTTCTAGACAAGCCCAAAAGAGAGGCCCATAGGCAATATTAAGGTTATAAACTTTATAAATAGGAAGAGACCCCAAGGAGAAAAGAACTTTTGGCAATAGAAACCTCCATAGTTGTACTAGAAAATAGGGATGAGGCGGCTGAGGCTATAGCTCCGGCAGCCTCTATACTTATTGCTACTTTATATGATCTCAATATTTTCTGGTGTCAACAATTACATAACCAGTTATAGTTATACAGAATATACCTAGTTGATTAGAAGTATGCTATCATGATCTCTAGATAACGATTTGACCAATTACGAATGTCAAATCAACAAGCAACCAGAAGCCAAGTAAAAAGGGAAGAAAATCTCACCAACTGGGATCACTTTCGGAGAAAGTTCCAAGAAAGAGTGATGCAATGATTCCTGTGCACGTACCGATCTGGCACAGTGACCCCAGTGAACCCCTATATTTTGTCGGAGAAACCTACAAGTCACAATTGTAAGAATATTGAATATATGTGCAAGGAATAATGTAAACTGAGAAACTTGACACTATAATTTGCAAAAGTTGAAGCAGTCACAAATATTCAACATCTTTATATCATGGTTTACCTCTGAAATGTATATTGGAACTAGAACAGTATCTACTCCGATACCCAGGCCAACAAGGAATCGTCCTAACAGTAACTCATCCAAACCATGGGCTTGCGCACTGTTTCAAATGCAAGGCCCCACGATCATATGGTATTGCACGAGTAAAGATTAAATTAAAAGATATAGCTAACGGAACCATGAGACTGGAAGGGAAGCTAAATAGGAATACATAATATCCCACATACGAAAGAACCAGAAGTTCTTTATTTCTGAAAGAAAGCCTAGTTTAGGGACTCATATTCTGTGCTTGTATAAATTTGTATGGATCATTGTAGATCATTACAAAAATAAAGAACAAGTAATGTACAAATAAGTGTTGACGTCTTCTATATATTTAAGCCTCAAATAGGAAAAAAA
>JAUEJK010195840.1:0-10600 GCA_032274865.1 Eryngium alpinum
AATGGGCTATTAGGTATTTGGGCTTTATGTGAATATCCGAATATGGGCTATATTTATTTACAGTTATGGGTCTAATTTGGTTAATTCGGTTTTTTCAGTTTTACTGAATAAAAATCGAATATATCGAATTACCGAACATCACTCATATAGTGAACCGAAAACCAAACCGAATTTTTTCGGTACGGTAACCGAACCGAATTTTTTTGGTAAAATCGAACCGAATGCACAGCCCTGGAAGGCGGTGGAAGTTCTTCAGCTACAGGTAAGAATGCATTGCTTTAATATGGTTATATAGTTTAGCAGTATCATGAGAATAAAAATAGATGATAGAGTTAATGTTTATGTAACCCTAACGTAGGAATGGGTGAAAGTAATAAGCTCCTGGAGAAGTTCATAATTCCTTTGCAACCTGAGGAATTGATGGATGTATATCTAGTTAGTTTTTTGGCATCTACTTTCTTTGATGATTTGATATTTTTCTTATCCTGAGAAATCTTTATAACTTTGATTATTTGGACTGAGTTGTAGCAAATTTGTTTGATAACAGAAAGTACCCCATCAGTTTGTTAAGAACTGTAGGGAGAAGATTCTTGAGAAATTTTTTTGGTACTTTCCGAACGGAGACATCTTTGAATGTCGGTACTGTCATGTTCGTAAGAGTTTTTGTGGCGCTGTAAGAGTATTAAAAGAGTACAAAGCAAAAACTTTTGGTCTCGTGGCATTCGACTACATAATCAAAACAGAGTTCTTTGTCAGCATATTCGATACAACTAGCCTTGAGATTGAGTACCCCCAACTAGTATGTTATTTCCATATGAGCCAGAAATAGTCGGATATATAAGCTCACGCTCTGTAGAGACTACTGTGATGGGTAAGTACCATTACATAAGTTCAAAACCTTTATCGAATATGAATTTGATGAATTATGTGTGTCTAATATTGTAATTGAATGATGCCCTCTGAGTCTAAAATCTATGAAAATTAGGTTCAACACATGTGCGTCAATGCATACTTCAATAATTACATTGAGATTTTTTGAAACTTGAGAATCTGAATCGTATAAGCCCATGACTTTTGAATAGTAAGATATGTAAGAAATCACAGTATGAACTAAAATTGAAGCAGCATTTTAAAACTCTTTATGTTAACATACTCGAATGAGCAGGGTAACTGTTCCATTACAGATGACAATCATAGATGTTCTATGGCATTGAATTTTGGGCCACACAAGGTTCCTTCTATGTAACATAGGAAAGGACATACCATACTATATGTCATTCCTATTTCTTAAATGATCTCAACAGTCGACCCATAAGCTGTAGCTAATAACAGGAATCCATTCATAGGAAAATTTATGCTCACACAGAAATATATCTCTAAAACACACATATAATTGTACTTGGCTCTGGTTTTGGCATTGACTCTAAGTTCTAACATTCTGTAGAGGACTCAATTAATTCTAACACGGTGGAGTACAGTTGCAAGAAGGGATGGGAGCAGAAAATATATATTCTTATCACATGGCATGGTGTCGAACTAAGAGAGACACAACAGATATTTAGTAATTTGTGACATACTTAGAGTCTAAAAAAATAGAATATACTAAGTTGACTATTAATATCTTTTTGTAGGTCTTACTTAACCACAATCGGGAACCTGTTTCATATTGGTTTGATGGATGTGCAATTTACCCTAGCACCAGCCATAAAGTTTGGACAGTTTATGTCCGAAATATGGATAAAGTACGTACATTCAGGGAAGGATGGAAGGAATTTTTAAAAGAAAGTGGAGTACAAAACGGAGACTTACTCATTCCGAAACGTGATGGAAATCCTTTCCACTTCCAGATAGCAGTTTCTAAGGGATATGACCGCCTAGGAAAATCTATTGTTGGAGGTTAAGTCCATGTATCATAAAATATTTATTTAAACAACCAAAAATTGCTAAATTTGTTGTATAAACTTATGTATGACAGTATTGCTACATGTATGCAGGTTGTTACAAACCAATGAAGTTCATCCGTTTCGTAACTGAAATGATGCTAGCAAATGGGGAAACGGTGCGTACCATTTTTACAACGATCAGAAGCTCTGTTTTTTCAGTTTAGTATGTAAACCTAAGCGTGCACTAATTATTTCTTTTTACAGTTCATCCCGATCGGTTTTTGGCACAAATATGGATACAATTTGCAGGACACGGTCATAGTAAAGACTGGTGAAGGGAAAACATTCACAATTCGATACTGTCGTGCCGGAAAGAAATTACATGGCCTACAATTACACTGCTTTGGGAGAATGACAATTGGTTAACAAAAATATTCAAAAGATAACAAACCTGTAAGATAGATATATTGTTTTTTACGGCTCTCAAGCTCTCTTATATCATAAAAATCAAAATGATTTCCTGGAATGAATTAGGGAATATCATCGACGTCCTCAACAGTTGTGTACGTGGTGAAGAAAATTTATCTGTCATTATGTGTCAACAGATTTCTATCATGTTAACTAACAGGTTTCACCGTAAAGTTCGATATGATAAAAACTTTCCCCACTACCAAGACATCAATGAACTTCAGAAAATAACTTTCTCCCACGAAAGCTTGCATGGTGACATTCTGCATATATAGTGGAACGGGGTTATAAGTGATTTAAATAATGATATTAACATAATTAATAGGAAAGTTTTAAATACATACATTGTCGTCAAGTATGAGAATATTAAAACCATTCACCAGCTTATCTTCTTTAATTGAATTACGCCACTTACGAATGACACGAACAATAACACTCCAATCATAACTACTACTCTTTAACGCGTTTAGGGGATAAAGAGGTTGAGCAACCATTGCAGACTTTGGTAAATAAGTTCCTTACTAATAAATATATGGTTGTCTAGTAACTGATCTTTTGTAGAAACTTAACTGCAAATGTTTGTAATTTTGAGTCTCAGAGGCAACCATTATGGGGCTGTTTGGGTAACACTTATAAGTGGCTGCAGCTTATAAGCTGGAAAAAAAAAAGCACATATTTGGTGTGTTTTTTTCAAGCTTTTTTTTATAAGGCAGCTTTAAGCCCATCCAAACAGCTTAACTTAAAGTGAGAAAATCACTTATAAAAAAAAGCTTGAAAAAAAAGCACCAAATAGGTGCTTTTTTTTCAGCTTATAAGCTGGAACCACTTATAAGTGATAGGCAAACAGCGCCTATATAGGCAAACAAAAATAGTTGTTAAGTGCACATACATCTTAGTTATGCTTTGGAGTGGTTGGATGTCATAAATACCCATTTACGAAGCGTCTAATACATGTTACCCCCATTTATTAAGAAGCTGTAATTTATTTTTAGATAGGTAAGGACATGACACTTGGAACTCTACAAAGCTGTTCTACCAATATTATATATTTAAACAACTTCCAGTGGTAGTTGTGTATCCATTAAAAATAGTAAACTAAGGTAAGTTGTAGGGAAATGTGTACTGAAAAGCATGCGATTAAAATGTGTACATGTACTAATATGGTACATCACTAAAATTAGGTTGTGGACAGATAAATAACTATTCGAGCAGTTTCTAATAATAGAAGAAAAATACTAAACTGGTATAATTTTTAAAGATATCACCATGAGGTCACAGGATAATAATTGCATTCCAACTGTATCAAAGCTAATATATTACTAATACTCTGTGACATGAAAGCACAAAGACATGAAAGGTATTAAAATTTTGAAGCTCCCAATAATCTTTTAATGCTGAAGAAGGAAGGATAAGCTGGTGATACGATAGATACTGAAAATAAGCTATGGTTAGTAGCAGGCTACTGAAGCCGCCTGAAGTGGAGTGTAAGTTATGATTTAGCTAATTTACTATACATAATCAGGTGAACAAAAGGATTATTCTTAATTTTAAAATAGTAATACCAATTTTATTCTTACATAATAATCTTGCTAAAATTTGAGAAATTCCAAATATTATTGTCAAATAATATTTATTAAAATATTTTTATAAACTTCAAAAAATTATTATATTTTAACAACTACTAATTGGGACTCTATAATAATTAATTAAACTATGTTGGGCTTGATAAATTAAGAACACCATCATGCTATTACAAAATGAAATTTCAGAAATGATGTTATTATATTTCCCAATTTGATCCTATACACACTCAAATTATACCGATGATATGACTGTAGTAAACCAACAAATATATATATATATATAAAATATCGCTAAATATTAGTATTTATAAATTATAAAAATCCGAACATAAAAAATTAAAATACATTTCCTAACTATTTTTTATTACAAAGCATTTATTCATGTATATATATTTACAAAATGTCCTCTAATTTTTATTTAATATTTAATATATATATATATATATATACATATACATATTTTGATTTATATACATAAAAATTATTTTCTTTCAAATAATTTTATAACACTCTATTAGACACCTAGAACATCTTAAAATGAGATTCAAAATTAATATCGACAGAGGACGGTACAAAAACGCCTCAGTAACTAAATCAAATATAAGATTTGATATGAACGTTCTTTTCAAGTTAACAGTAGAAGATATCAAATCAATGATTACAAATCTTCTACGACTACTAACAATGAAAGATTTAGTAAATGAAAAGATATGGGCAGATGTATAGAAAATTTGTACATTTGATAAAAGGGTGGATTGAACACTTCACAACCAAAAAATTACTATATTTTAAAATGTTGTCAAAATAGTCCATATTATGTGCAGAGTCACTCTGCGTCTCAATACATGAAGGTAGGGCTCTGAACATAATAAATAATTTATACAAATAAAAAAGTGTTGTTATATACAAAATAAATAAAAAATATCAACTATTAATAATAGATTGATCAAATCAAATTTCATTAAATTAACTATTTATGCTTTCATTAGTACAGTCAAAAACTTTTTACCTAAACAACTTAAATAAGGTTAACCTATAAAGTAGAAACCCCAAATTTTATGCCCTCTACACATGTTATTGAAGTATATATTAACAAAGAAACTAATGTTCTGTCCTGATAAAAAAATATAGAGAAATAGTTACAAATAATAATTGTAAATAGATTAATTTTATAATTAAAAAGGTCCAAGTAGATAGTATATAATATAAAGTTTGACAAGAAATAAGGGCAAAATATTGCTCAGCCACAGGATCTGGCACATATAGCTATTACCAAAACATAAACAACAGACTGTTGCCAAAAGGGGGGGGGGGGTCTAGAGAGCAACTATAAAATGCTCACCAGTTCAAGCATGGAAGAAACTCAGGCGTCAATCTAACTTTGAAACACCACTCACTATGTCAACGTCCACACAGCTCCAGCGGCGAACCCCTGCTTTGATGACCTCTGAATCCATCTCAAGCACAAACAAACACTTGAGGCCCATAAGCTTTAGAAAACATCCAGAAACTTTGGAGGTGATGCAATTCTGCAGTAAGAACCATAATCATAATTACAACTTACATACTTAAGGAATTCAGGACGAAAATAAAGGGTAATATAAATTACCTTTCGATCAACAAATACCTCCATCTGCTTAGTATTCAAACGACATAAAACATCATGCCCAAACGTGAAGGTGATGGAACTAATTATATCATACACATCAACGCTTAGTGAATATCTATAATATAAGTAGTAAGGGTCAGTTATTTCAATCAATTTTTAAAGGTTAACAAATCTAATAGAGAAGAGCGTGTATGAACCTGCGTAACGGATAGAAAACCGTCCTGCCGCAGATAGAACAATAAAGCTCAGTCATTCGTTTAACAGCTTCCATTCCACAGACAGCACACGTGTCTACACACCACGTCTGCTTGTCATCGATCTTAACAATCTGACCAAAACACTTCAACAACATCTGTGTACAACGACGACCGAGAAAGCGTGGGAATAATTTGTTAACTAAATATCTAGCAACAAAAGTAATTAAAATGGACTCTTTAACTAACTAAATGAATCAACTCGCGGTCTGATATCTGAAGCACGAAGGGCATTCAAACTTAGCAGATTGATAAGTTTGATGTGTTTGTCAGTTGTGTATGAGTAAAATGTTGTGGTGACATCAGAAGAATGGGGGGCTAAAATTCCCTGCACTATTAGTATATAGGTTAACCTTTGTGATTAGAAAGAGATATTATGTAAAAATGCGAGGAAATCAGTTCAGTAAGTTATATGGTTTGTATCAATTCGAAGAATAAGAAAACCCAAATCAGTAGAGCTTAAGTTGCGGGATAAAATAAACTTTTAATAAGTAAGTTCAAATGTGACAGAGTCACAAACTACATAAATTTTTGGACAACAAATTGAAATGTAATATATCGAACAGATACAAAATGGATAACGCAACGTTATAGTCGGTGTTGATGCGCTCTTTCTTTAGAAATGGCAACATTTCATTCAAAGTCATATGCTCATCATTAGAGAATGCTATTACTTCAGGGTTTTTTCTTACCATTTCCTTGCTAGAACTGTGGGCAGTTAAAGGAGTGGAACAGGCAGCTGATGAGGGGATGGCATCAGCAAGTTCCTGTGACAGCGGTAAGTTTAGCACAATTACATACCCAGACTGTATTGCCTTAACAGATACAATTTAGATAAGACTTCACATACCGCAACTAAAGCAGCAGTAGCAATACTCATATTTGATGGAAACGACTGAACTAGAATAGGAACATCATGTAATGAAAGACAGTTATACACCATTCCCTCTAAAGCATCAACCATGAGAGGGATTATTAGAGTCATGGAATACTGTTTGTGCAGGATGCCAGTCAGTGGTGTAGGAATTGCATTGGGACGGAATTTTTACAAATGGAAGAAAGCATGTTAAATCAGTCTTATACTACTGTTAACAAAGGTCAAAGAAGAGATCTTAGGATTACTAAGTAGAGTGACAAAACAGACCTGCCCATCATTGTCAAGTGGCATTTCACCCTCAACCTCAAACACGGATTTGGAAATGATTTTTCGAACCTCACGATCAAACAACACAACCTTTATTTGGCCAGAATCATCAGCCGCAATACATTCAACCCTAATACTGGTGTACAAATAAAAAACAACCACATCACTTGAAATTAAAAATATAACTACAATATGTATAGTGTAAAACAGAAATATACCGCTTGTCCAGGAATGACACATATCTATCCCACTGACTACATCAGAAACGATGGCCTTCTGCAGAGACAACCTCATAGCAGGTAGTACACACATGCTTAAACCATGTTTGCTCAGTTTTAATAGAAATGAAGCTCGCATGGACAACGGCTTCTCTCTGGATTAAAAATGAAAAGACATTCAAAACAAACATTATAATTACCAAGGACGTGACAGAGTAAACATGGTTAGACGGAAGTATATGTATGATAAAATATGTATATATGTTATACTGGTGGAAGAGACTTAAGAGCTGTACAATTATAGTATTCAAAGTCAAAATACTGATTTCAAAACATTACACTACCAACTAAAAGTTGACTTATATCTATTTAATGAGAACAAATTTCAAAAAAAATGGCCAATTAAATGTTTAGGTAAAATCTCAACCAAATTTAAATTACTAATATATTTACAAAATATTAATGGTGTTTTTATAAATTAACATTTCCAAGACAAATTTTAAATACACCATTAAAAGTTTCACCTATAAAGGTTAAAATAGAAAAAAGGTTAGTTCTGTTTGGGAGGAAAACAAAACCTATTCAATGGAAGGCGGTGGAAGTTCTTTAGCTACAGGTAAGAATACATTGCTTTAATGTGGTTATATAATTTAGCAGTATCATGAGAATAAAAATAGATGATAGAGTTACTGTTTATGTAACCCTAACGTAGGAATGGGTGAAAGTAATAAGCTCCTGGAGAAGTTCATAATTCCTTTGCAACCTGAGGAATTGATGGATGTATATCTAGTTAGTTTTTTGGCATCTACTTTCTTTGATGATTTGATATTTTTCTTATCCTGAGAAATCTTTATAACTTTGATTATTTGGACTGAGTTGTAGCAAATTTGTTTGATAACAGAAAGTACGCCATCAGTTTGTTAAGAACTGTGGGGAGAAGATTCCTGAGAAGTTTGTTTGTTACTTTCCGAACGGAGACATCTTTGAATGCCGGTACTGTCATGTTCGTAAGAGTTTTTGTGGCGCTATAAGAGTATTAAAAGAGTACAAAGCAAAAACTTTTGGTCTCGTGGCATTCGACTACATAATAAAATATAGTTCTTTGTCAGCATATTCTATAGAACTGGCCTTGAGATTGAGTACCCCCCCCCCCCCCAACTGGTAGGTTCTTTCCATATGAGCCAGAAATAGTCGGATATCTAAGCTCGCACTCTGTAGAGACTGCTGTGATGGGTAAGTACCATTACAGAAGTTCAAAACCTTTATCGAATATGAATTTGATGAATTATGTGTGTCTAATATTGTAATTGAATTATGCCCTGTGAGTCTAAAATCTATGAAAATTAGGTTCAACACATGTGCGTTAATGCATACTTTAATAATTACGTTGGGATTTCTTGAAACTTGAGAATCTGAATCGTATAAGCCCATGGCTTTTGAATAGTAAGATATGTAAGAAATTACAGTATGAACTAAAATTGAAGCAGCATTTTAAAACTCTTTATGTTAACATACTCGAATGAGAAGGGTAACTGTTCCATTACAGATGACAATCATAGATGTTTTATGGCATTGAATTTTGGGCCACACAAGGTTCCTTCTATGTAACATAGGAGAGGACATACCATACTATCTGTCATTCCTATTTCTTAAATGATCTCGACAGCCGACCCATAAGTTGTAGCTAATAACAGGAAACCATTCATAGGAAAATTCATGTCGCACGGTCTACAACTAATTAGGCCACAATTAATGAGGCCATCAACATACAACTACATGTTTGCTAATTGTGTCCACATTACTTATGAAAAACTTCGGATGATGTGGGGGGGAACAAAATGTGCCCACCAACAGGAGGGGTGTTAGCTATAAGATAGGAAGAGAGTAGAAAATAAGCATAGGTGGTAACTTCATCCGTTGAATACTTGTGTACCCTCTTTCGGTCTATAATTATTGAGGCCAACAACAGACATGTTCTTGTGTTCTGAAACAAAATGTGCCCCAGCAACAGGAGGGGCTGTGGTATTAATGATAAGGGTGGACGATAGTAAAACATACATTGACGTGGTAAATTGACAACTCAATTAGGTTTGATCGAGTATTGTTGTGGTGGTAAATATTAAGGACAATATACAGTATCTGCCATGTTGCTCAACCCAATATATTATTCGTAGTGAATGCTGTTAGAAGTATACCACATTTACAAAAGAGTATGCATACGGTACTTACGCGGTGGCACCGAAGATATGACCAACTCTTCATCAGGATCATTAAATTCCTCATCTACCACAAAAACAGAAGAAGATGAGGTTAGGAGAATGTTTAGATGGGAACGTGATATATAGTTAATAGATAATATATTAAACATACCACTTTCTGTAGCTTCAGAATCTGAGAAACCTACTATAGTAGACGTCTCTGCTCATAAATACACAAATATTCGTAAGTGAACAAAGACACGGGAAGTAGCCAAATAGGAAAAAACCATACACTTTCTGTAGTAGGTGATGGTAAGCAACATTTTTTTACTACCGATATTTTCATAATCCACTGATGAAACAGGTTCAGAGAGAGGAGTGTCGTGGAACAGTTTCTTCCCAACTATATCTTGCTTCCTTTTGTTGCCTTTACTTTGCAGACCTATTGAACGCTCCTCCGTACCTGTGTCAGTTGAGGTACCAACATATTCTCTAACAGAGGCATAAGTATTCGTAACATTCAGTAAAGGAGTACGACAGTCTAATGGAAGTTAAACCGTTAATATTGGGTGTGTACGGCTTCTCACCTGTTGATAGATGAGAAAACCACATATTTATTAATAAAACTATATACTCTCAATCCATCCCCAACCAGGCTAAAAGTTTGATATAAGAAAAAAGATAAACAACTAAAGTTCCTACACTCACTTATATTCTCTTTAGATACTCTACGCCGACGTTTAATAGGAGCAACCACTCCTAACGCATAAGTTCATTAGATAACAATCAAACTGAGAACAAAGGATGATCATAAATAAACAGACAACAATGGAATATTTAATACATACCATGAGTGAGATCCTCAGATGTAAACGGCGGCGTCCGTATATTGTTTCCAGTCATGAATTAATTAACAATGAAATAATTACCAAAAAAGGGGGTTTCTACAGATAGGGACAGGGGGGGTTGTACTACATATAAAAGACAACCAACATAAAGTAAGCTATATTAGAGGCATAGAAACCAACCTCAAAACCAAAACAGTGGAGAGAAAAAATAAAAAAAATTAGCAACAATGGGCGGGATAAATTCAAAGTATATGGCTGAAACTGTGTGATTGTAAAAGAAAGATGGGCCACAAAGAAAGGCGGTGGAGGACTGAATTGAACTTCTTAATTAAATCCCTTTATTAGGTGTTTTGTAATTCAACTTAACCGAAATTCTAAATTAAGACGCATAAGTC
>JAUEJK010195949.1:0-10599 GCA_032274865.1 Eryngium alpinum
GCCCCCCACCCCATACCCCCTCTAATTCCGTCTCTGATGATATCTCCTAAAACTCTAGCTTTCATACCGGCAATGGCGGTCCCTAGCTTCTTAGTAGTAGTATTACTACACATAAATTAACATGGGAAGGTTAAAAATCATAGACCACTACAATATGAAGTATTACATAAATAGAGTTGGTCCTCTCACTCATTAATCTAGTAGACGATCGCCTCATGACTTATTCAATCTATTTGTGTATATTATCTCAGAACATACAACCCCTTTAATTCTCCATAGTCTTAAAAGCCTATAATATATCTCTAATTATAGGCTCACAAAATTAACCTATCCTTTATAGTTTTACAGATAACACGTAGAAACTTAAATAAAAAAACACTTGCTGCTTTGAGGCGTGATATAATCACTATCTTTAAGGATTTATATCGCCCCAATTGTAAACATAAATCTGCTAACGGGCTACAAGCAAAACTATTCCTACAGGATACAACAAAACTTTTGAAGAAAACCAATTAGCAATATTGCAATCCTTCCCGTTTTACTTGAGGAACAAGTTTGAGTATGTGCGTTTGTTCTTTGATTGTGATGAGAAGATAAAAAGATAAGTGTTTATATATAAGTGGCTATTATTCACCAAGTAAATAATATTGATTAATTATCATTAGGACAAGTAACCCCCAGTAATGAGTTACGAAACTCCAGAGCTGTCAACACTTATAAGATAGTTTCTCATTATATATATATATATATATATTATGTCTTATAAATATATAATAATAATATAAATTTCACAGGTATTTAGGTCTACAATTGTATTGAAATATATACTTTCTCAAACAAATAAATGGGAATAAGTTTAAAATATAATAGACCTCTTATGTATTAATCCAGTTCTAGTACTTATTAATTTTCAAGTATAACTCTGATTAGATTGTTGAAAAACTTGCTGCGCTTGTGCCATGAACGACACACCTACGCCAAATTTTCTGCCCATAATTTGATAACTATGCGCCTGTGCCATATTTGGTACAATTGTGCCAAATATTTTGCCATCAACAATCTAACAATTCTTTACCCAAATAACTTCTAATATTTTATTTGTTTGAAGTAACAAAACTCTAACATTCTTAGTCTACATCGGATGCATTTGGTTGATAATTATATATTTTTTTATTCTAAATAGAAAACTACAAAGATATTCCAACCAGTCAACCACAATAAGTCACACCCTTAATTACTACTATTGATATATAAAGTATAAGACCTTGGAAGTGGTCATCTCCAACATTATACTCCATATGCTAACAATCACAAATAAGACTTCAACTCAAAATAGGATTATAAGTCATATTGGGAATTCGAGGCAGAATCTCGGTATACACTTCAGGGCTAACCCCTCCTGCTTCTTTATTATATGCTTGAAAATGTTCGTTCAGTATGCTAGAAGAGTATCAACTATTTCTAAGTAGTCTCGCAAATAATGATTTTAATTTTTTTTTTCAGAATGCTACCATATTTCTATTCAAAGCTTAAGAAACTGAATGACCACAATAGAAAACTTGTTTTATGCATGAACTACCAGGTTCTTTCTATATCAAACTCTTCCCGAGCCAAAAGCTTCACACATTCATGCTTCTTATAGTAATCACCAGCTCTTCTCAGGTAATGGGTCTGTTTGTGTAAGTCTTATAATCAACTTATAAGCTGAAATAAGCACCAATCTGAGGCTTATTTTAGCTTATAAGTTAAAAATAAGACTTATACAAACAGCCTCAATATCTAGCATGAATGCAATTATTAATTTCAAAATTCATGTTATTATAGGCCCTGTTTGTTTCAACTTATGATTTTACAGCTTCTGCTTGTACTTCTGATTTTTAGAATCTGATTCTGCTTATGCTTTTATAAAAGCTAAATGTGACTGTTTGTTTATCAAATTTTGATTTTTAAAAAGTTAATACAAATTGAGAATGAAGAGCCAGAAGCATCTCCTGGGGTGATTTTAGCTTTTAGCTTTTTTTAGTATTAATATGAAAAGCTCAGCTTTTAGCTTCCTAATTAAAAAGCTGAAACAAACACCACACTTTCAGCTTTTTGAGAAGCTAAAAGCTAAAAGCTGCTAAAAAAAGCTAAAACAAACGGGGCCATAATATAGTTTCATATTCTTATTAGTAATTTAGAAAGCAAAAATTTATTGCTGCATGTCAGTGAAAAACTAGAGAAGATCAAATGATATATCGATATGACAAAAACATGACGTCATGGTGTCTATGAAGCTTATTTTGATGAATAATACAAGATAGACTTTTCAACATTTTTAAGCATGCGATCCGAAGAAATAATTCCAAGTGGGCCGAATGGTATTAACATTTCTTGGCAGGAGCATCGCTGATCCCTCAAGCAAAGGTTGTTGGCATGGTTATGAACTACTGCCACGAACTACTAGCAAACTCACATAAAGAAATGTTGACTGAGGTATATAAAATAGTTTTAACAATTCAATCAAACAATTTAATCACATTTATAATATACACATACATATATCACTAGGGTTACTTGGTAAGGAAGATATTACTTCATTTAATCTACCCATATGGAATCCCTGCATAAGTGAAGTGAAAGCTAAAATCCGATTCAAGAATTCGTTAAGGCATGATAGACTCGAAACTGTTTAGCAACCAACTCACCTAAAACCTTAAGGTGTCAGGGGGAGGATTTAATATGTATATCATGCTGTATGTGCTAATACGCCCCCTCACACGAAAGTCGACTTTGGACTTGAAGAGTGGAGCACTAGAGCCCACTCACTTGAAAGTCAACTTTGGACTTGAAGAGCGTAGCATTGGATGAAGAGTGGAGTGCTGGAATGATGTTCATCGGTGTCCAAATAAAATTTTTAGGGTGCCAAAGACTCGAACTAGAGACCGCTAGGCCAAAAGAGCTCTGATACCATGTTGAGCAACCAACTCACCTAAAACCTTAAAGTGTTAGGGGGAGGATTTAATATGTATATAATCCTATATGTGCTAATACAAATGTGTGGAGTTAACTGGCTTGGTCTGGGGGATAACAGCGGCAAACTGACAATCAAAACAATAAGAGCAGTACTGGGAACTTTTATTGCTAATCATTTTGTAAATTATTTAGATTTTATAACAAGCTATTCTACAGGTATAAGATGCGCGTAACTGATTATCTCTCCAGTGTGAAAACTAATTATTACAATATAGTTATTTCTTAACTAGGAAAACTAGTTGATTAGGTCATTCACCAAGAACACACATCAGCAGCATATAGTAATCTACCCATTAATTTTATTTTTTGTTGCGTTTCTAATTATATTATCTTAGTTAGGGTGCATACTGATGTTTGTTAACCTCTTCAGTTTATAAATAGTGTTCGAATCAACAATTACCATGATTAGATAACACCTTTAATTTTATATTATATTTATTTTTATTATTGATAAAAAAATATTAGATAATCCGATTTTTTCCTAAAATTTGTTGAGGTGGTATATCTGTTAGTAAAGATGGTTCATGCAAGTATGCAAATATAGGGGAAAATGATGTATATAAACATGCAAATGCAGGTGATCAAAGTGAAGGTGCATATGAGTGGAATGGAGGTGCAACACAAGATCACAACTAGCACATTGGATTCCAGATTGCAAGTTGCTTATTCAAGTAGCTTAGTGAGCAAGCTAGAATATAGATATACTTTGTGTATATATAGAAGTTTGTTAGGAAGTTAGTTACATGAGTTTGTGTATAAAATCTCCGCTGTAGGATTGTAAACATTTTCCATATTTCAATGAGAATAAATATTTCTCTCTTCTCTCTCATCTTCATCTTTTTCGATAAACACCTACACACACTGATTTCATCTTGTATTATGGTATCAGAGCTGTAGATCCAAAGTTTGCGCATAAATATATCTGTTGATTTTACTGATTTGATCAGAATTAAGTTCAATGACTTCATATGCCAATCTTACAAACCCTATTGGAGCTTCAAGCTCTTCTTCAAATGCCATTGATGTCAACCACCCTCTCTATCATCATCCTGCAGATAACACTTGAATTAACATCATATCTATGGTGTTAGATGAACACAACTACAACCAATAGTCAAAATCTATGAGAATCGTTTTATCAGCTAAGATGAAATCAGCTAAGATGAAAATAGGTTTTATTGATGGTTCACAAGTAAAACCTGCTATTAATTCTCCTTTGTTTTCCTCGTGGAAAAGATATAATGATGTTTTAATATCATGGTTGTTGAATTCTGTTACACCTGATCAGAAATAGTGCTGTCTACTTCGTATCTGCTCAGTTAATTTATGAAGATCTTGAGTCTAGGTTTTCTCATGTTAATATACCTAAGTTTTACAATCTTAGGAAAGAACTCAGTCATGTCACTCAAGGAAACATAACTATCTCAAGTTATTTTACTAGATTCAGAGTTTTTACTGATGAACTTGACTGTCTTACTCCAATTCCTATATGTAATTATGAAAAATGCACTTGTGAAATCAATAATAAATCAGATGAATATGAGAGAACAGTGAAACTCAGTCACTCTCATGGGATTAAATGACAATTTTACTAATGTTAGGGAAAATTCTCATGATGTCTCCCCTACTTACAATCACACAAGCATTTTCAATGTCGATTCAAGGGGAGCATGAAAGAGAAGCAAGCGAGCAGTATGGTGTATTGCATGGGAATGTTGTTATGGCAATTAAGTAGAATAAAGTTGTCAACAATAATGAGAGCAAAGGATATAAAAGAAATAAGAAAAATTGACATTGATGTTAAGTGTAGTTATTGTCATAGGCAATGTCATACCACGGAGAAATGCTTCTGCATTTTAGGATTTCGTCCTTGGTATAAATCATATGGAAAGACAAAGCCAAAACCTAAACACCTTACTAAAGTGGAAACTCAAGTGAGTATCAATACTGTTGAAGCAAGTGCAAGCAACGATCGAGTTGATAAGAAAGAAGATCACACATTAACTGAGGAGCAAGACAAAAGTTTCCTCAACATATTGCAAACTGGAGTCAAACCATCAAGTTCAAATGAAGTTACAAGCAACAACAACACTTGGCAATATCCTTCAGTTAATACAGCACGTGGAACATGTATTAATCTTGATCTTAACACTCATAGAACAATAGTTTCAATTGTCTCTAAACTGCCTTCATATATGTGGATAATTGACTCTGGTGCAACCTACACCTTTCTATCATTTGTTGATTGATCCAAAACCTATTCAATCCTCATTACAATTACCAAATGGGCAATGTGCTCAGATCACTTGCCAAGGAAATGTTCAACCTTACTCATGTTATTATCCTACATTTAGTTATAATCTATTGTCCATTTCTAAAGTTGCTACTTCGTGGCATCAAGCTGACTGAGTTTGGTGATGGAATAACTATGTCACAATCTCATTATATAGAGAAATCTATACTTGAGAGATATGATTATTCAAATTGTAGAATCTCTGTTATCCCGTATGATTCAAAAGTGTCTTTATCAAAGAATGAGACATGTGTACCTGTGTCTCAACTGAAATATTCTCAAATAATGGGTAGCTTGCAGAATTTTGCTAACTGCACTAGACCAGATATTGCAAATGTCGTATCTAGGTTAGCCAGATATACAAGTTGTCCAAACAAGGCCCATTGGGGTGCTTTGGAAAGATTGTTAAAGTATTTAAGAGGTTCCTCAAACATTAGCTTGCAATTTGGGAGATTCCCTAGTGTACTTGAGGGGTACAGTGATGCAAACTGGATAGCTTTAAATTCTGGCTCCAATAGGGTGATTGGTTATGTCTTCACCTTAGGTGGTAGAGCCATATTCTGGAAGTCTGCTATGCAGACTATAATAACTCGGTCTACTTTTGAAGCTGAGTTATGTGCACTAGATACATGTGGATCGGAAGTTGAGTGGTTAAGAGTACTGATGTCCTCACTTCCTGTTGTCAGCAAACCGCTTCCTGCAATAGTCATACATTATGATAGTCAGACGACAATTGTAAGACTTGGCCATTTGAAATTCAATATAAAAACCAAAAGACGTATCCAAGTTAGATTGAAGCCTGTAAGGGGATTATTGTCTAAGAAGATTATAGCTATTGAGTTCATTGGTACTCATGAGAATATAAGTGATCCTACTAAGGGACTTGAGCATGTTGTAATCTTAAAGTCCAGGCTGGGGATTAGACTTGTAGCCCAATTGGGTACACATACGATGACAACCCAATCATCCAGAGAGGAGATCCCTCGAAGGTGATTTAATATGGTAATAACAAGTTATACGGTGTATAAAGTACCTAAATATTTTAATAGATTGATACTTGTGTTCAATATGAAGTATGGAACTCTTAAGTATCTGGTGTCTATCCCTTGAAGCCTGTAAGTTACTTACTCCAAAGCAAGGAATAGTGTAAACTTTGAATGGGGCCGAGTCTTTTAGATGAGATGGTGCATCAGTATATCTTCTGAGACGTCCAGCTAAACAAATGTATGTGTGGTCGCCGTAGAAGAAAGGGTTTTTCCTTGATGCATTCGACGAATAGGATAGAGACATGACCATAACTTCTCACGCGTAGGGACCACATAAGCCGTTAATGTGTCTTCGTCTGGAAAGCATAGCTACACAAATACTATTAAGGAGTTAAGGCGAAACTATTCCATCCACTTTTGGTAGTTATCGGACCAGTGGATTAGGGAGAGATTTAAGGTGAAAATATTCCATCCACTCCTGAAAAACATGTTATTAATAAATCGTGATAGCAATTATGGTACGGATTTGTGGGGGATTATTAGAAAAAACTTTAAAGCTCTTTAATTAGCTCTCTAACGGTGATGATTTGCTACCAATGTTTGGAAGTTGTTCCTTGTAATGAGGACAACAACTTTCATGTTTGGATCTACTTGAAATTTCAAGTGGAATCCATAGATAATTGAGTGTAAAGTTGGTTACAAGCTAAGGGTGAAAAAACAAGTGTTTGGGATGTAAAGCTTTGTCCCTCATTGAGTTTTGCAGAAAGATTTTGTGAGTATATTAGCACTAAAGTTGTTTGGTCTATTAGATTGACTAATGGGCTTGGTGTGTAATGGAAAACAAGTTGGGCCTCGCACACACACACACACACGCCGCCGCCCGATCCGGGTCGGGTCGGGTATCGAGGGGGCTATCTTTTTACTTGAGATTTAAATGAGGATTTCGAATTTATTTCGAATTAGGATTGTTAGAATTCAACTTCGAAATTAATTAGGACTTTCAGACCTACTTATGGGTTCGACTATGTATAAATAGTCTCTTTTTACTTGAACTTCAAATGAGGATGTCGAATTTATTTCGAATTAGGATTGTTAGAATTCGAGGCAGAAACTTAAAACACATATAACTCTATCTGCATATCAATTTTCAATTCCGAAAATTATTGCGCCCTCAAACTTAAATCCTTCATATTATCATGTATTAATTGTTCGATTTCGGTGACCTGGGAGTGGTGTCTGTTGACTGCCTTCTTTGGTTCACGCTGATATTGACGGTGTTACTGTTTTATCCTAGGAGAATATTCGTATCTACCCGATGCAACTTTATGGGGTGAATAATTCTTCAAGAACAGTCTACAGATCTCGGTGCGTAGACGACTCTGTAAGGTATTTGTTCGTGAGATTTTTCTAGTGTTTTTCGGAGCGAGCTAAGGTACACAGCTTGTTCACTCCTCTTTAGATTTACTGGGCATATTTTCTGGAATGGTTTTATTTGAATTATTGGTATCTGTTAAACTATTATAAACTGCTGCTATGTTTTATGCGATTAGGTTAGGACAAATTTGTGTTTAGGTCTTGCATAGTCGTATATTTTACAACACTTTCCTCATTTATTGCTTTTTTCTAGAATACTTTATTTTCTTCAATATAAGGCTAGAAAATAATATAGGATAATATCTTGTTATTAAACAATAAGTGTAGAATAGATTTGTAGAGGGGGTGAATACAAAACTAAACTAAACTTTTGAAAATTATGCCTTAAACTACAAACACAAACAATCCAACTTCTGTATATAACAAGTATAAAGTAAAATATAAATTAGAAGAAATATCAAAGTATAACTTTCATTAAACTTTGAAGGTTTTTCTCTAGATAAGCAAACTTGCTTTCTCAGCTACAAAATCTCCACTGTATTGGAGCTTCAATAATTTCACAATGATTTTCAAATCACTTCTCTAAACCTATTACAATCTAAAGCTTCTCTCACTGTGAAATCACAAATCTCTCAAAAACTAAGAGCTACAATTTTCTCTCTGTATTTCTCTCAACAAAACTCACAAGATAATATAAATATTGATACAGAAAGAACCTGCACAATGGCTACTTATATAAAACAAAAGATAGATGCAAAAATCCCCTGAAGCTGTGAAATCCTCGTATGTTGTGGACCACTTTGATGGTGACATTATGCACTCCTACCTTTCTATTCCATATATGTCCAAACACTCTATTGCCACGTGTAGTATGGATCACAAGTTCTCTACCATTCTCTGACACTCCAGTAACAGAAAACGTGGCTTCCTTTCCAAGCAAAAAGCCAAGGCATGCTTTTTATTGCTGCACCTTTAGACCCCTGAAGCTTGGCTACTTTATCACCGTATGAAGCTTTAACCCCTGAAGCTTATTCCCATCCGGGGATAAAATCACACTTCCCCATATGATTTTGAACCTTGATCCTTTTGTCCCCTGATGCTCATTAGGACTTCCATATACTTTCTCCATGTAGACTTTACATCAGAGATCTTCATACTTAAAGTCTCCACTTTGGATTTAAGCAAATTTGATCTTTAGCCTGCTGCTTGGAGCTTTTTCATCCTTAGCTTTACTTGATTCAGCTGTAATAACATTTGATTGAGCTATAATAACCTTCTCCCCCTTTTTGGAAACATCATTAGAGCCAATTTTTCAAGAACTTTGAAGGAGGGAGATGATAAAGCTGATATTGGAAAATATTTTCTGCTACTCAGCTTCAAAAGAATCAAGCCTCTCAGACAAAGAATCTGTAACCTCAGCCCTTCTTTCAATGGCCCTCTTTATATTTCCAATCATCTTTTTTTCAAGAACTATCTCCACATAAATCTTGAGATCAACTATAGACTTCTTTACCGAATCTTCAGATTTTTGTTGTACATTTTTAAATACTGATTTTTAGCAAGAATTGTTATTGAGGATCCTTATTGACCTTTAGCTCAAAGTGGTAGTAACTTAGCAGATCTTCAAATTCTTGTGGATCAAAGACATGAGGGAGGGTGAATGGTGTAATATCTGGCTCATCATCTACAGTTGTTTTGTGATAGCCCTTTGGAATTTATGAAAACCTTCACTATCACCTTCAGAGACATCAGCATCCATATCAAAGTCCATATCTGTATCATCTTCAATAACCTCTGAAGCTAAGTTATCAATCCCCGGATCCAATTCTGGACCTTCAGGGGATTGATCCTTAGCTTCTTATGCTTCCAATTCCTGAACTTCTTGAGCAATTTTGAGCACTACATCAGCTTCAGTTTCTTTATTTCCAACCAAGTTTGTGGTAGTCTTGGTGGCTTCAGCCAGAGTAGCCGGTGTTGCAATTGTAGAATCCAAGTTCCCACCCACACTCGTTTCTTTTTCACAAGTTGTACTTGTGCTCACTCTACTCTTCTCACAAGCTTCTAAGCTTTTTGTATCACTCTTCCCAATCTCACTAGCTTTGCTAACAACTTTCCCACTCTCACTTTCTTTTGCCAAGGTCCTCTCAGGGGTTTGGCTTTGCTTCTCTCCAATCATTTCTTTTGAGCTATCTTCTTCACCAGAGTTTGTCCTAATAGGCTCCTTAAGGGGTGAGGGATTTTGTTTAGCTAGTCGCAACAAAGTATCTACCACTGAAGGATCAGTGGGAGATTGTAGATCAGGTGCAATGTGTCCCAGAGGTAATACAATAGAACTTTGGGAGGATTGAATTTTCAATGTGGTTCCATTGTCGCTTGACACACTTGGCATATCAATGAAAGAAGTATGAGTGCCTTGATCTACATTCTCAAAGGAATCACCTATAGCATGATCTCTAGAATGAGAAGTTTGCATCAATAAAGAAGAATCTATGGTCGTTGGATCATTTTTAATTGGCTTCTCAACAATTGGGGAAAACTGAGGATTTGATGTTTCTGAACCAAAGATTTGATCCATAACATCTGAAGCAAGTTGTAGAGTAAGAAAAGGAGGAGTTGGAGAAGAGATGGAGTGGGAATGAATCACTGAATGAGGAGGTGATTCATCAACAGAAGTAGTGACCCAAGTTTGTGCATCATCACTCAAGTGTTTGGCTTGTTTAGTAGTGACCTTACTTGTGCTCTGTGTCCCGGGCCTATGACAATCATCAATAGACATGTAGGGGTCCCAAAAATAGATATTAAATTATTTAATTACCGACGAACAGGGGCGGAGCTTTTAGAGGGCAGGTAGGGGCCTTGGGGGGGGGGGGGGGGGGGGGGGGGGGGGGGGGGGGGGGGGGGGGGGGGGGGGGGGGGGGGGGGGGGGGGGGG
>JAUEJK010196057.1:0-10597 GCA_032274865.1 Eryngium alpinum
TGGATCTTTGCTTTATCTCACAGCTAGCAGGCCAGATATCATGTTTGCAACTTGTTTATGTGCTAGATATCAAGCCTTATTGGGCTGGAAGCCCAGAGTGGCGGCAGTCCAGTCAAGAGCCCTGATGAGGCACAACTCTTAGGTTAATTTCCTACTGCTATAAGGACTTTGAATACATAAATAAGGTGATATCTTTTACATAATTTGATACACACAACATTATTCTATACATAAACCCTATCTGATTCTCACACCGGAGGTAAAACGGGGGATTCAGCCCCGCCTTCGTCTGTTTTGCAGGTTACTAGATTCGAGGAGCAGAGCTCACCAGATGCGGCATCAAAAAAATGTTATATAAATAGAGCCACTAATACAAACTGAACAATAACTTAACAATTCTCGTTGTCATTTTCCGCTTCACTAGCTTTTCCCATTTCTTGATGGGATTGCATATCCACCTCTTCTTGAGCCTCCACTGGATTCTTCTCCTCCATTTCTTCCTACTCAAGAACTACTTGATCTTCTTCTTTCTTATTGTTATCCATCACATCATCACTTTGGGCAATTTTATATTCTTCTCCCACATTAAAGTATTAATTTATCAATTTCAATTAATACTCAATTTATGATAATTTTTATTAATTAATATATTTTTTCAATATCAACTATATTAAGTATAATTTATTTTCTATTTTAATAATCTTTTTAAATTATTAAAATTTTCTAATCATGAACTTATTAATTTATAAAGATCTACTATACTTAATCGGCTACAACAAGTATTAAATGTTTAAAAATAGAAGTGTATTCAAGTTTTGTTTGATATCTCACTTAATTCAGACTTTAAGCTTATCAAGATCCTCGTGCCAATATGGATCCCAACAAATACAACACATTAGGTTTATTGGGATCCGTGGGCAACTAGTGGACTCAGGAGAATATTGGACACCAGGTCTACTGGACCTTACTAGGGTTATTCAGAGTTTATTGGTTCTACTTGAACCTTATCGAGTATACTCTCCTCCATCATGATTAATTTTTCCCGATTTTCCTGATTTACACCTGCATCGAGGGCCTGTGGAGCGACATCGTCACTAGGACGTGCCACGGTACATGGTTTAGGCGCCTCCATGACCCACTTTTAGTTTATGTCATTCTTAAGACACGTTAGTCTTTTATATATATATATATATATATAAGACACGTTAGGCTTTAGTCGCGTCAAACACCATAAAAGTTTTTTCGTTCCTAATTTGACTGATTTTGGTCTTTCTATTTAAGCCAACAGACCTATTTCGGTCTCTTTATTTATTCTAATAGACCAGTTCAGGTATTTTCTTATAGTCAGAAACAGAAAATATTGATAATTGATTTGATAATTACAAATATGCCATTCATCCATATATTAGGTGAAAAATCCTAATTTTCCCCCATCTCATTCTCTCTCTAAAAGGTCATTTGCGATGTGACTATATGGGTCAAATCTCGAGTTCTAACCGAATTCCAGGTCTATCTCGTACTCAAGGCCACAAATAAGGCACTAGCATACTAACTTGAGGTCTAAATTCCTATCACAGACCCCTCAAAAGATCATGATTCGTTAGGTGCTATTTAGTAGTCTACTTATGCCTTATACTCTAAAAAAAGTCACCAACATCTTTCAATATGGGACGATGGGTGTCACAAACTCCCCCACTTAAATTAATGACGTCCTCGTCAGGCCCGAACTTACTAAACTATAGCTCACAGTACAATCTTCTAGCCATTGTGGGATTACCGGGTCACTCGACTGTCGGTTCCCCACCTTCGACAACCCAATCGGATCTACTCGGCCTGAGCTTTCGAGACTTGGCTCTGATACCATATGAAAAACACCAAAGTTCAAGCCCACAAATGCTATGCATATTTGGATCGTTTAACAACCCACCACATGTTGATACGAAAAAGTTTGCTGAATTATACATTGGTTGTGAGGTTGTGCTTATAAGATCTTTCAAACTTAACTAATATTCTGATGTGGGATGTTACAAATACCTCACCTAATAAGGTCAACGTCCTTGTTGATCCCACAAATAAACTGACAAATTAAACCTCTGGTAGTACACTATGCACTTCTTGCCGGGTCGAGCTCTGATATCATTTGAAACAACCCAAAGTCCAAGCCCACAGTACAGTCCCAGATCGTCCCTCTCTAGCCATTGTGGTATTACCGGATCACTCAATGGTTGTTTCCCCACTTCCGACAACGGCAACCCAACCCAAGCTTTCCCATACTCGGGGCCACAAACAAACTGGCCTAACCAGCACACCAACTTGAGGTCCAAAAGCCCATCATAGGCCCCTCAAAAGATCATGATTCGTTAGGTGTTATTTGGTAGTTTACTTATGCCTTATATTTTGAATAAAGTCACCAACATCTTTCAATGTGGGATGAGGGGTGTTACATGGCAAATGGAAGTGCTTATGTAGTTTCGTCAGGGCCATCCATGCAATGGATCTGGTTCAGGCCGTCCGGACAGGTCATCGACCCAAGTAAGAAACTCAAACTTCAACTTTATGCTGATATATCTATTTATGGTGTTCATTCTGAGGTTAATGACGAATATTCTAATACTATCTCACTTGTGGCCGATGACATTCGTAGCTTTTTAAGCCAGAAAAAAATTTAAGGAATTAATTCATACCTTTAATCTTTTGGGTGATTATGAGGCCCTACTCCCCATGGCCTCAGGTCATTTTCGTCATCGGGATGGAAACTTTTTGGGTCGGAGATCTCCCCCACTCAACTTCATTTTAGTTGCTACAAGATCATATACATTTTTCTTATCTCGTGCCACCAAAAAGTCATCACCCCTATTATTGAAATTCCTAAAAACAATCTTTATCTGTAGGTACATCTTCAAGAACTTTTAGAGCTGCTTTAACATTATCCAGAGGTCCGGGACAAACCAAATCTTTAATGTTGCCTCATTGCCCCAATCTCTCTCTAGTTATAAGAAGGATTCCTTCTTCCCTAAGTGGAAGACCGAGAGTTGGTGCTCTTTATTCATGTCTTTTTTCAGGCGAGCCCGAGATGGTAGGAAAGTCGATCGTTATATCACTCCCCCAGAATATCCTGACTGAGCCTAAGCTCCACGTTGCTAGTATGAACATACTCGACACTAGCAGTAATATTTTTAATCATATTTTCTATTTGTTTCTCCCATCATGTTGCATGAATTTTGATATTTCCTTGTTGCATATGACAGCCCGACAGATGCTTTTGAGGCTTTTCAGCTGGAGAAACACCAAGCAAGCCTCATCCAATCTTCTGTTATTCTCAATGTGGGATTGTGGGAGTTAGCAAGACCAAAAGTAATTATAAAAAAACACATGATATTATGTATATGTATACTCAGTTTAAGTAACTTATCTCATATTGTTATTTTCATCTATTCTCCTATATATAAAACTATATAAATACCCAACTAAATATCTTATGATTTATGCTTTATAATAAATTGATTAGATCATGTTTTTTCGAATCAGCTTAGGGTGATCCATATTCATTCTAGTTATTAACTAAAATTCGAATGGTTAATTCGGATCAAGTTTCAGATCAATTTAAACTATAGTCTTACTGAATTTGAATTCATCGAATCCAATCAACCGAATTCGGATTGAACCTCCACTCTATTAACAAGCCTAGATTACATAAACTAAAAAAACGGATAACATATATCACGTGATAAGGAGTATTAAATATTTAAATAGTAACATTCTTAGAAAAAAGTCCTTTTCTAGCACTATAAATTGTCATAATAACTAAGAACTATATAATAAGTATAAAAAATGTCAAATAATAATTACAACTTTTAATGATCATTAAATGCTTATAATCATAATTACCAAAAATATTTTGAAATCAATAAATCTTTTGTTTCTATAAGTTAGAACACTATCGTCAATAATATATAGATATGTTAAAGTTAATACTTCTCTCAAAATCTTAAGTATTAAGATGAGGACTTAATATGTATTTTAATATTATATATTAATAGGTTTTCTTATTTTAAAATTAAGATTTAAGACTTAAAGAGTGGATAGTCACACTTGAGAGGGGAGCCTGGGTAAATGTTTTTAAAATATTTTGAGTTATTAGAGTGTCAAGGAGTGGAACTCGAGCCTGTTAGGCTAGAAGAGATCTGATACCATATTAAGTTACAAAATCTCCTAAATCTTGGGCTTCATTTGGTTGGAGGGAATGAATGATACTTTAAATGGAATAAAATTTGAACTATAATGCGATCAATTATTCATAATGTTCATTCCTTCATTTATTCCATACCACCTAGTTAAACCGAAGTCTAATCCCACCACTTTCAGAATGAATGACTTATTCATTCTTCTTCATTAATTTTATCATGAAAATTTTATACTCTTCTACTTTTTAACTGAAGTCTTGCTGGTGCACTATAATACTTAACCTTTACAAAATCTGATATTAGTTACGCCGTATATTAAATTTATATATTCATGCAAACCGGTCATAGATCAAATTTTAGTACTCTAATATCATGTTAAATTACCACTTCTCATAAAATTTTAAGGTATTAAAGAGTACTTAATATTTATATTAATATTATATACTGTTAAGATAGTATGTCCCATGTGACGTCCTCTTGAATTTATTTAGAAATTATATTTAATACAATGACAAAGATAGAGAATTTTGACGTTAATTCTGATATAAATGTATAGCGTTCTTTATTTGGAACATGTACATCCTACATCATTCTAATATAGATATGCAACACTATTTCTATTTATCCTTTCAGACTTTTCCAAATCAATTCAGAACATAATGAATGTACATCCTATCTTTTCTCATACGAGTTTTTTATATCTATAAATAACCCTGTTTTTCTTTCTATAAAGCATCTGAATATAAATTATTTCAATTGTTGATCTTTTAAAAGTCAGACTAAATTAGTATTCTTTACACCTTAGCCAATCTTTTAAAACTAGTTCAGCTACTCTACCAAAAATATAATGGAATAGCTCGATTAGAACTAAAATAGTTTAGGGAATCAAGTTTATGAGATTAAGCTCTTATATGTTAGATAATATATTTGATCTAAGTTGGTGTTTTGTGATTAGATAAAGTTATAGAAAAAAGTAAGGACCGGACATCAGGGAATCTTACGTTTATTATAATTTTAAGTATGGTACCTAAGTGGGCGGGACGATTCGGTTTTGTGCAACACTCTCAAAGCGAGCCCCGATAAAGGTAAATAAAATTGATGAGTTGTGCCTCAGATAACTCATCTGATGCCTTAGATTTTTTTCTCAACATTAAAATTAAAAAGCAAATAAAAAATAAAAAATACATTAATAAAAATTAAACTAATTAATTTTATAAATTTTTTGGGAAAATATATCGTCATCACGCTTCGGTTAACAAACGACAACAGTCTATACTATCAGGGAAAATTATAATTTATAAAAAAGAACTCATATGTACTCCCTCTGGTCCTTTATATTGGTTCTTTTAGCTTTATACACACTTATTAAGAGAAGTTATGATTTATATGAACAAATGATTAATAACAATAAATATTCTAGTAGTTGTTATATAATTTATATTGAAATTGTATAAAGTAATTAAAATATACTTTAGAACTGTGCAAATGATTTACGATATACATTGGAATTGAACAAATAAATAAAATCAATACAAATTAAGCATATTAATTATACCTAGATAATGTGAGAAAGCTATTAATTTGGACTTTTTTTCTAAGCTAAAAAAGCTAATATTAGGTTCCAGAGGGAGTAAATTAAGATTTATTTTTCCCTAAAATATGTAAATATTGTATTATGAATTTATGTGAATTTATGTGGTGCTTTTAAACTAGAATTATTATATGATAGTATATAATTAGAAGATAATAATTAAATACAAGAACAATGTAGTTATATATAAAGTTATTAGTCAAAAATCACAATGAACTTTCAATTTTTTTCATTTGAACCAATATTCATTTTTTTTAACATTATAATCCAATCAAATTTATTTAATTATAAGAAAAATAACAATGGATAAAAGTAAAAATTAAACCACTGACGTGACTGTTACTTAAATTAACATATACAACTCTTAAAACGTGTCTGCTTAGTTGGTAACATAAATACTAAAGTAAATATAATAAAATAATAAACATACTTAAAATTCTAATTTATATATGTTCAGTCTGTGATTTTTTATTTCTTCATCAGTTTAGACTAATCATCTTCCATTAACGAGCGAAAATAGATGTCATTATTTGTTAACTGAAATTTTGATTCATAAAGCAAGATTAATCTTATGTTTTTGAAATTTATGTACGATATTTGTCTAAAGTTTATATGTTGATTAAATTGTATTAAGAGTTGATTAAACTATATAAGTGAGATTTTTTTTACAAGTAACTGCTCTTCAGATGCGTTATTTCTTTTGTGATGTTTATTTTTGAATTGGTGTCGTTTAATTAGTAACATACGTCGATTTAAATTTTTCTATAGAATGGATAAAGTGGATTTAAAAATAAAATTTGATGAAAAATTTATAGATGTTCTTATTCTTCAATATGTTGGTGGTGAAGTTAAAATGTCAAAATTAGATATTAATATAATAAATTATTTTGAGTTACTAGGGAGAGTGAAAGAGGAATCAAAATATGAGAAAGTTACTGGATTATTACTTCAATGTTATAATAAAATTCTAGATGTTTGTTATATACCTTTGAATGGCGATGAAGATATTTTCTAGATGGTTAAATTTGGATGTGAAGAAAGTAATACATTTGATATTTATAGTACACATGATATTGAGGAAGGTGAACAGAACTGTTGTGATAGAGAAGAGAGTATGAATGCTTTATTTATCAATTCCACAGACAGCGATGATGAACTTTTGAATATTAGAAAAAGAAGATTGATATCTTCTGATGTCGAAGATGAAGTCGGAGATGAGTTTGAGTTTGAGTTTGAAGGCACTGAATTTGGATTTGACGACAATGAAGTTGTATTAGGTGAAAATACAGTTCAATCAAGAGAAAATAAAAATGGTGGTGAAGATGAATTAACATCAGAGAATGAGACCGAAACCAAAGAATATAAAGATGATATTATATTGGATGATGATAAATATAAATCAGAGAATGATGATCAATCGTGCTTGGATGAGCTCGAAGAACTTGAAGCGACAAATGAAGATATGAGAGAAGATGGTCCATATCTTAATGTTAATACACCTTATGATGAGGTTCACCTTGTGAAATGTATGAAATTTTCTAATCATTTCTAACTTATACATGCACTTAAGGTGAAGAGATCGCTAAAGGTTATGTTATAAAGTATGTAAAGAGTAAGAGTACAAGACTTCTAACTGTGTATGCGTATGCGGATATCTGTGAATAAAGGTTGGGCTATAAAAATGTCTACTAAAAATAGCTTCTAAAAAAAGTCACTGAAGGGAGAACACACATGCATGAGGAACTATAATACAAGTGTTGTGGATTCCACTTGATTAACAAGGCAATATGCTGATAAACTCAGGGATACCTCTAACATGAAATTCAAGGACATTTAAATCGCTGCTTTCGAAAGTTATCTTCTAAGTGTGATGATCAATCAGTGTTGGAGGGCAAAGAAAAAAGCAATCGGAGAAATTAAAATGGTCTTAGAAAAAGCACTACGCTAAATTGTATAAATATGCAAAAGAAATTGTAGGGAGCCCAAAAATAGAAATTGATTTAATTAATTAAATACGGGTATTATTTAATAATATTCAGATCAGATTGGATTTAATGCAGGGTCCGGAGGCCTAATTAATAAGAGGAATCCGTTCCTACTAAGCCCGATACGGCAGGAAGCCCAATACGGCTAATTAATTATGAGGAGGTGCGGAAACCCTAATTAAATATGGAAAGTGAATCTGGAAGGTAAATCATATAATGATTCCTAGTCTTAAGGTGCAAGTAATTAAAGATATAAGGTAAGTGGAATTACCAAATTGAGTGTGAAACTAATTCCTAATACACATCTGAAACCCTAATTGGTGACTACAAAAATGGGATTAATCTTCATAATCAGGTACGCTGTTTTAACTCCACTTGAGAAAATTTATTATTGCTCAGATCACTTATTCTTGCACCTGTACAAGGGCTTCTATTGAAGGGATGAAATATCCCAATCAAGAATGAGCACCTACGACTAAGGGGAATGGAATGTCGAAAAGCATAGGTGAAATAGACAGGTATGTGGCTTACCTTCCGGAGAATTTATTTCTTCCTCGTCCCGACAGGGAAAAACAGGTAAGGTCTCGCTTTCCTTTGCCACTCAAGTGTACTCGGGGTCGAGAATTGGAAAAAAAGTAGAAGGGGGTCCAGAGTTCCCGGTAGGACAACCCCCCACCGGTTTTGCAGGTTTTCCGACGAACAATCCAAGGAGTCGGGAGAACGATTTTGGAGTTTCATAGAAAGCAGGTACCCTTAAATTATGTCATATTATTTTGATCCATAACATTTGGCGCCGTCTGTGGGAAATCGTTACAGAAAAGTCAGAAATTCATGGCGGGTGATAAAGATTTTCAAACCCCTAATCCTATAATCCAAGGAGCTCCTACTCCGTTCGTCGATCCACCTCAAGATCCACCCCAACATACTCATTCTAGCGCACACACTGCTCCAAATGATAGTGATACTAGGCCTGAAGACCCCCATGCTGCGGATAATCCAACTTCGGAGGAGAAGAAGAAAGCAAGGGAAGCAAAAAGGTTACAGCTTTTGGCTGACCTAGAAGCTTTGGAGAAGGAGTAGGCGGAAGAAGCGAACGTGAATAGAGGAGGATGAGAAAACATAGTAAACCTTGACGCTGGGGGGCAAGGAGATCAGACTGATAAACCAATCACAAAAGGAGGCTTGAAAACTTTGATGGCACAAATGCTGAAGGAGCTATTGGATAAGGAGAAAAACACTAACAAGAACAAGGAAAATTAAGCTACATCAAGGGTTCATAATGCTGGAGAACCCGTTGCTGGAGGAGGTAATAAGGATACTGCTAATCCGGAATCTCCTTTTATTGATGAGATTATGAAGGCTAAAGTTCCACGCAAGGCGAAGATCCCTCAAATTAAGAAGTACAATGGAAAAGGAGATCTCAACGCGTATGTTCGGTCCTTTAATGATTCCTTGATGCTACAACCAATTGATGATTTCGCTAAGTGTCGAGCCTTCCCGGCTACTTTGGAAGAGGATGCTCAGTGGTGGTATGCAAGTTTGCCACCCAGATCAGTCACATCTTTCTCAGAAAATTCACTAATCAGTTCATCAGTGGAAGGGTGCATGCGAGGAGCTCAGAGTCTCTGATGAACATAATCCAAGGACCTCGTGAGACATTAAGGGAGTACATCGATAGGTTCACCAGTCAAGCGGTGCAAGTAACAGATTTGGACCAATCGATGGCTATGGTGGCTATACAGGGAGGCACGACTAACGAGGCATTTCAGATGTCTCTGGCTAAGAGGAAGCCTTCTAACATGCAAGAGTTACAAGATCGTGCCGGGAAGTACATATCTGCTGAGGAAACTTTGAAGAAAATAACTAGTTCGGAGGAGGTGAAGAAGCGCAAGGAATCAGAAAATTTGGAGAAGGATTAGAAGAAGTCAAAGGTGGAGGTGCAAACGAAGAGGATGGAGAGGAAGATGAATACCTACTCACCCTTAATCACTACTAGAAGTCAGATACTCATGGAGATTCAGAAAGAGCCATTCGTTAAGTGGCCTCCAGAGATGAAGATGGACCCAACAAAGAAAAATAAGAATTATTATTGTAGGTTCCATAGGGATTATGGTCATGATACGGAGGATTGTCGCAACCTTAAAGATGAGATTGGGTTTTTAATTAAGAAGGGACGCCTAGCTCGGTATGCCAAGAAGGACACAGTTGGGGGAGACACTAAGGAACAAGCTCCTCATCCCCAAGGAGGAGGCCAAGCTCGGGGGGGCACTAATCATGGTGATAGAAGGAGGATCTGGAGTATATGGAACCAGTCACCGATCGCATAAGGCATATATTCAGGAGGTTCTGAATATAGGTGAACCAAGTAAGAGAGCTCGTATTGAGCAGGTGATTTCTTTTGATGACAAAGACATGGAAGGGATCCAATATCCGCATGAAGATCCTTTAGTGATTATGCCAGTAATTGGAAACATGCCAGTGATGAAAGTACTTGTGGACCTAGGAGCTTCGGTGGATGTGCTTTTCAACAAAGTCTTTCTGAAGATGGGATACCAGGAAAGCCAACTAATCCTGTCTACAATATCAATATTTGGGTTTGATTGATTGGAGGTCCCTATCGAAGGAACCATAAGACTCCCTGTTACTCTCAGACAAGGTTCTACTGAAGCGCTGCAGATGGTAAATTTCATGGTGGTGAAGGCTCAGTCAGCTTATAATGCTATATTGGGAAGAGTAGCCCTTCACCAATTCAAAGCAGTTGCTTCCACATATCATTTGAAGGTGAAATTCCCTACCAAGAACGGGATAGGTACTCACCAGGGAGACCAGAAGATTGG
>JAUEJK010196167.1:0-10595 GCA_032274865.1 Eryngium alpinum
CATCTATGGTAACATCGAAAAACCTAACACTTTTTTTTCGTCAAAAATGTTGCCTTAGCACCTATTGTAACATTTTTTATGCCTTTTGCAACAGTTTTACAGTGTTACCATAGCCAATCTATGGTGTAGTGCTTATAAGTGGCTCAGCCAAACACCCCCGTTAGCCAGAGAATGCTCATAGAGAATCTTTTTCGGTGAGTAGGAAATTATGGTTAATGAACTATCTCCTGTGATATTTATAGTGATTGGGTCCAAAAAAATTTCCACTATTTGTTGTTAAGTGAAATTCAGGGGCGGCTCTAGATTTATAGAGGTCTAAAGTAAATATAAGAATTGAGGTTTTTTTAAAAAATTATTAATGATATATAATTTTAATTTTCTTAAAAAAATAAAAAAAATATCATTATATACATAAATTAACATAAAATAACTTCAGAATAAAAAATAATAATAAAATTAATAAAAAATTAACACTAGTAACTAAAAGATATGTGATTCGTTTATTATTCTTTTGTAAAATTAAGTTTTAAAAAATATAAATTCTTATTTTTATAAAAAAGAATATATAATATATTTTATAATATATATATATATATATATATATAGGAGATGGTTCAAGAGAGAACTACTTAATAAAAATAAACCAGAGAACCATTTGTAATCGTGAGATTGCATGCAATCCAACGGCACACCTGAGTTGTTGTGCAATTACTAGTAAATGGAGTAGTTCAGCGGCATTCAGATTTTGACATTCACATCTGCTCCGTGTTCGACTCCACCCGGCGACAGCAGTAATTTATGTTTTTATTTTCTTATGCTTTTATTTTCTCCACCCGGCAACAGTTAATTAGGAAGGACTCGGTTTTTATAATTATAAATTGTATTTTTTGAATTGAAATTGTACTTTTGAATTTTTAATTTATAGTAAAATAATTATTAATTGAGTTTATTTATATTATTATATATTATTGAAATTCTACTTGTTAATTAATTTTTTATTAGGTAAAAGATATTATAATTATTTTAGACAATATTTCTTGAATTAATTAATATAATTTGTACGAATTGTAAATTTATTAATCATAATTTTAGTTAAGAAAATAATTCGGATTTTATTTGGATTCATACCTATAAATTTGGATTCATACATTCATACCTATAAATTTGGATTCATACATACATATGAATGTATGTATGAATCCGTAAAAAAAGTATTGAAAAATTAATAAATTTGGATTCATACATGCATACATATAAATTTGGATTCATATCATATGTATGAATCCATAAAAAAAGTTTACAAAAAAAGTTTACAAAAAAAGTTAAAAAAAAGTTTTAAAAAAAAGTTAAAAAAATGGTTTTGAAAACAAGTTTTAAAAAAAGTGATGTGGATTCATACATTCATACCTATAAATTTGGATTCATACATATGAATCTATGAATCCGTAAAAAAAAGTTAAAAAAAGTTTAAAAAAAAAGTTAATAAATTTGGATTCATACATTCATACATATAAATTTGGATTCATACATATAAATTTGGATTCATACATTCATATGTATGAATCCGTAAAAAAAGGTTAAAAAAAGTTTTTAAAAAAAGTTAAAAAGTTTTGGATTCATACATTCATACCTATAAATTTGGATTCATACATTCATACATATAAATTTGGATTCATACATATGAATATATGAATCCATAAAAAAAAGTTAAAAAAAAGTTTTAAAAAAAGTTTTTAAAAAAAGTTAAAAAAATAGTTTAAAAAAAAGTTTACAAAAAAGGTTAAAAAAGTTTTTTAAAAAAGTAAAAAAAAAGTGTAGTGGTGGGGGTTTGAACCTGAGTAAAGTCTAATTATCTCTAAACTAGATTTCTCTCCACCGTTAGATTGGAATTAATCGGATGGCAGAGAAGGTTCTCTGGTGTAATTTTTTTAGTGGTTCTCCCTTGAACTTGACTATATATATGTGTGTGTGTATTTAATTTATAAATTATTTACGGACAGGCTTCATTCTTCGTGTCTTTAATATTACATATAATGTGAAAGAATTTGGAAGATGGGATTTTGCAATAGGTTAGCTAGGCATGAGCTCGTGGTTTGATTTAATTTTATAATAGAATTATAAGTTAGATTTATATATAATTTTTATATTGATATAAAAATATTTAGAATTTAGTATGTAAAATTATTAAAATTTTATAACATCTAGTGAATTTAATGTTGATATTTAGAAGAAGAGGTGTCGTGGAATGACACAGGAAATATTATATCTTTAATATATAAAAAAATTTAAAAGAAGAACAATAATGTACTGAGAAAATAAAACATATCCAATAAAAGTAGTTGTAAGCAAAATACTATTATTCTTGTTGTCTTTAATATTTACATCCATAAATATATCAGAATTACTACGTAAAGTAATATAGTCACACAAGATGAATATACCCAACGGGTCATATATCTTTGAGCACCTTTTAGAGTACTCGGGATAAGAGAAAAAGGTAATATGACTATAGTCACACAAGTATAAACCCTAACCCTCCTTTCACTTTCACTAAGCTTTCCCGTTTCCGCAGCTACTACTAAATGCAGTCACATCACACATCTTAAAGGCAAAGGTATGAATATCCTTTTCTTTAATACTTATACTATTCATTCATCTTGTTTCACTGATTTCAAATCATTTATCATACACATGATTATACATATATACTTTTATCTTCTCTACTGTTCTCAGTTTGTTTTTGGACCATATATTTACAAAAAAATGAAGATCTCTTCAGATCTTAAGCTAATCATTTCAAAAGGATAGAAATCTAAACAAGAGATGTTTTTGATATTTTTTTTCCTAGCACTTCATGCACTGATATTACAGATCTACTCCAGAGAGCGAATTTTTTCTCCATTCACTTCAATGTTTGTCCTGGTGCTTCTGTTAAATGGATATCCTACTTCTTGAAACTTTCATGTTCATCTTGTTTGACAAGTTCTACACTGATCTAGTTATTTATTTATCATATATATATATATATATATATATATACACATATACATGTATATGTCTATGTATATATTGAGATCTCCAAATAATCTTTTCTAGCTACACACGCATTAAAAACCACTGAGATCTAAACGAGATATATTTTGATCCTTTTTTTCTCACACCACTATATTTCACTGATATTTTCAGATAGGGTAAATGGATACGTCACTGTACTTATGGGTAACTTGCAGTTAGGTCACCGAACTTTAAAAATTCCCGATCGCATCTATGTACTCAAATTAGCTTGCAAAATGGTCACTATACCCATAAAAACTGTCACGACCGTTAAAAAATATTGACTTTTAACGGAGGTCCGTTAGTTGCTGCTTAGTGGGTTGCCACATAAGGTTCCACGTAGGCGTGACATGGCTTCCCTCACATAAACTTTCATTTAGGTCATTGAACAAAATTAAAAAACCAATCTCATTATTGAACAGAACTTTCATTGCAACTTCTCACTGTCGAATATTTTGGTCACAAACTTGAATTTTCCTCCACCATAAGGTTCCACTTCGCCGTTCCGATGACCGGCGATATATGTTTATATATATCGCCTCGAACCAACATCTTTTATCCTTATACCTTTCAAATCCTCTAAAGTTAATATTGGCAGATCATCAAGTCCACTCAATTTGTGATTAGGTCTAGACCGATTCCAAAAATTAAGCTCCGCTACATTGTCAACTGAGTGAAACGGACTCTGCTCTCTTAATGGACTGCCTGATGCATCTGTTTCAACAACCCGAAACTCTTCTCCGTCTTCTTCTTTGTTACTGATTATGTTATTGTTGGCGTTATTTTCAAATTCCTGACTATTGGTGGCGTGGCCATTGACAAGGTTTCAAATTCATGGTATTTACACACGATTCACATACAACACACAAAATTTGTTGCAGAGAGATGAAATGAGTGACTAATAATATATATATATGTGTGTGTGTGACTGTGTGTGTATGTGTGACTGTGTGTGTATGTGTGTATGTGTTTCTGTGTGTGTAACAGAGAGACAAAGATTTGAAGCCCTAATTCGGGTCGGGTTTGGGTTTGCCCAATGATCCATGGGTTAATAATACTAAGCATCCACGTCGGATTAAACAACCATGTAAGCAAGTCCACATCAGCATTCCGTTAGAAATTCACGGCGCTTAACCACTTGCAAGTTTTATTTAGTATATGGGCGTGACTGCAAGCTTTTTGAGTTCGGTGACCTAACTGCAAGTTACCCATAAGTACAGTAACGTTTTTGCCCATTTACCCAATTAGAATTAGGTACTTTATAAAATTCAACTTATAAGCTACTTGTAAGTTCAAATGACTTTTTTAATAAACATAAATAATTTATAAATTGGAGGTTCCATATAGGTAACTTATATGGAACCCCAAACACCCCTAATATGATTGTTGATTAGAAATCCGCACGCTCAACAAAACAAAACGAAAATGACCCCTAAATACATTGTTAGATGATTTCAAATATAATAATTTTTGCCCATAAAAACTGTCACTACCGTTAAAAAATGTTGACTTTTAACTGAGGTCCGTTAGTTAGCGCTTAGTGTGATTGCACGTAAGGATCCACGTAGGAGTTTTAAGTGACATGGCAAAAAATAACCATATTATGAACTCGGGTCGAACTAAGTCTAACCCGACCCAGTTCCTTCTTCATTTCTTAACCTCCACCTCCTTATTCACTTCTGCCGTAAGCTTATTCTTCATCTCAAGCTCATCCTCTTTCTTGGCAACTTCAATGGAAATTCTTCCTTCAACCCTCTCCAATTCATTCCTCAGTACCATCACTTCTTCTCCCTCAACATATCTATGACTTCCCACAACATAAACTTTCATTTAGGTCATTAAACAAAATTAAAAAACCAATCTTATTATTGAACAAATAAAAACTTTTTCGATTAAAATGACGAAGCTTCACTTACCTTCCAGCGGCTACATCCAAAGAACCTCATCTCTGGATCAATAGTACCAGTTCTCCATGCTTCCCAACATGAAGCTTCGAGCCCACAGTAGCATAAAACGCCATATATGGTATTACAAAAGGTTTAGAAGAAGGGGAAACACCACATATGGCGCCCATTCACATATGGAGTAATTGGGGTTCCATATAAGTTACTAATTTGTTAGGGGTGTTAGTCTGTTATTTCTATGTATGGAATAAAATATTTAATTTTATACTAATTTCTGCCGCTCAAAATAGTCCGTCAAGAATAGTCTGTTTTTTGTAGTGATATATTACCTGTATTAGAAAATTTAACACTATTGGCATATGCAATGTGACAATGTGATGTGATAATAATCTGATGTGATAATGGTGAAATAATATAATTAAAAAACGTGAGTTAACATTATCAAATAAATATGATATTATCTCATATAAATTATTTGAGGCAATCGCGTCATATTTTAATTTTTTAAAAAAGATGGACTCCTCAATTCGTATAATTCTTAATTTTAAACTCCTTCAATTACATCTTAGCACCTCCGAGATAATCACAGGTACCGCATTCTCATATTTAAAATCAAATTAAATATGGAGGATGAGATGTACAGAGTTCTATCTATTCGCGGATAAGATCCTGGTTTGACACGATATAATATAAAAATATATCTATGTATATAAATTTAGGATAGAATATCGGTGGTGACCATCAAAAGGCCACATCAATACCAGCAATATCCACACTTATGAACTTATCTATATTTTATCATCCAATTAATTTTTTTCGGTATTTATCCACCATATTCGACCATTAATCACAAATTCAGTATAAACTTAAAACTTTTAAATTTTATTAATTTTCTAACTCAAAAACTATGGAAGAGCCTAGATTTATTCTATTCTATTATTCTATTATATTATTCATACATTTACTAAAATTCAGATCCATACTAAAAATCCTAGATTGTCACAAAAAAAAAATTATCTCTCTATCCTCCTACTGACAATTTCTCCTACAGGCAACTTCAATCTAAAAATTTAATCAGAAAATCATAAATTTTTATAATAATCACAAAAATTATGATTATATATAAATTATTTAATAAATTTTATATTGAATCGATTATATGAATATAATCTTTATTAGCATTCCAAGTGTATTAGGACATATCAAAAATCGTTATTAACAATTAGAACTTTAAAAAGTAATTGATTTAGGGGGTGTTTGGCTGAGCCACTTAATAAGTGGCAGCAACTTATAAGTGGAATAAAAAAGTAGTAAATAGGTACTTTTTTTTAAAATTTCCACTTATAAGCAGAAAAAAATGTAGAGATAAACACTCAATAAGTGACTGTAACTTATAAGAGGAGAAAAAAAATAGTAAATAGATATTTATTTTTTAACCTTCCACCTATAAATTGGAAATAAAATTTGACAAACAGGACGTTAGTTAGTCTGTCAAAAGACTTTCCAAAAAAACGTTTGAACCACTTTTATTCTCTATCAATCGATGATATGGAACCAATAATATGGGGGGACCATTATTAAAGTCTACAGCCCAGACGGTGAAGACCGAAGAGCCGACATTGAGGAAGTGTTAGTATGTACTACAATATATCTAGGTTAATACTACTGATTGTGTTTCCCTATTTATTTAATGTTTTTTATCATCTTATTGATTAAGATATTTTATATTCTAATAACTAAAATTAGGCACGAGCAGGTGATCTTTAAATTAATTTTTTCCATCTTTAACTATACTTCTTAGTATATAAACTAATTCAGTATATCAGTACGTGCATCAGAGGGTGAAAGGCACTACTTTTAAATTTTTTAAATAAAAAATATAAATATTATATTTTTGACAAAACGGAAGCTCATACTAGTAGCAGTGCTTTTTATTTATGATAATAAAATAAAATTAAAATAATATTGAAATTAAATCTTAGGAAATTTATGTAAATTATTTTTTTTAAAAAGTATCGACTTATATTCTTATATAGTCAGCTCCCGTAAGTCGTGTATTTTTTACTTACAAAAATGTGTATGTACACGAGGTCAAAAAAGTTGAGGCAAACAACATAGGATTTTACCAAACGTATACAATGGCGGAGCTTTCCTCATAAATTTAGGGGATCAAATCAACTTTTATGCAATTTGAGGGGGCCTAAGTGACATTTTGTGCCATATTTAAGGGAATAATACACATAAGTTAAGTACATATCCACATATATATATCTGTAAAAAAATCTATAAGTTTTTTAGGGGGGACCGTGCCCCTACTTGCCGTCATTAAGCTCCGCCCTTGTATATATATATATACCTTATGTCTTTAATAAAAGATACACATGTGATCTGTATTATGCATGTACACATCTCAGGATCTGTTCTGAAAAATGGCGCTTAATGTTCTTGCAACATCTGGTTCAGCTTCATCCGTCGAATCGGAAATTAATCGTAGGTCAGCGAATTATCATCCAAGCATTTGGGGAGACAAATTTCTAGAATATTACAGCTCTGACAAAGAGGTTAGTAACTTTATATGATTGTTCTTTTCATAAACTTTTTAGACGCTGTTGCGAGCTAAGGGTACTTACAGCCAAACCGGAGTTCATATAAGTAACTCATATGGAGCCTTCAATTTGTAAATTAATTATTCTGTTTGTTAAAAAACTTCTTTCAACTTATAAGTATTCCAGCTTATAAGCTAGAAATGAGTGTTACACAAATACTAGTTTACAACTTTTCTTTTTGTTTGCGAAAACCTAACTTTCAACTTTTAAAACACTTTTAACTTATGTTGATTTAGTGACTTTAGTCATAAGTAACTTATTTTATAATAAGCCCAACACCCCCTCAGTATGGTTGTATTTTATATTATACACTTTTGTAGACAAATGACGAATTCGGTGAAAAACATGTTCAACAACTAAATGAAGCAGTGACGAACAAGGTTGTTGAAGCAGCCAACAATCGTCAGCAACAGCTGAATCCATGATCAATGAAATTCAACGACTAGGTTTGTCGTACCATTTTGAGTCTCAGATTGAGTACTGCTGTACCATCGAAGCTGATAATCTGCATGATGTTGCTCTTTGCTTTCGATTACTTCGGCAGCACGGGCATATAGTATCTTCTGGTAAGCAATTTCTTTAACTTCTAGTGCAACTAGACTGCAAGTAATAGTAAAAACTGCATGGGTTGTATGATAGAGACTAGCCTGTAAACGGGTCCAATTTGGATCAAATAGAACTAAATCCATACCCTCATCTATTTATTTTGTGATAGAATATATCCTTTAAGATATACTTGATTTGGTATTATATATGTCAACTACTATTATGAGCAGATGAAAAATTAAATTAAAAATCATAATTACTGTAGTGTATATTTATTATTTATTATGATTTGGTTAGTAATTTTATAATCAATTAGTCAATAAATATGAAAAAAAGTAAATTTTAACTATATGTATACACAGTGAATACAATTTTATGTACGATATATTTATTTAATTTTTACAAATTACATAAAATTTACTATGATAGAAAAATATGAAAATTTCAACTGTATTTTCTTGTCTGACGATATGCAACTTATACATTACTGTTCGAGTAAATTAATAATATAAATGTATATAGTAACCCAAATATACACACTACATATGTATATATACACATATGTCATGTTAGTTGTCAAAACAATAAACTTTATTTCAAATACATTAATATTTTTTGGGTAAGTATTATCCATATAACATATATGATATTTAATGATTGACCACTTTTAGCCTCAGTGATATAAGTACCATTTCAGTGTCAAAGAAAATGTATAAGTACCATTTTCTTATAGCCATTTTGTTGTTCAAACTGATAATCTAATTTTCATAGTATCGTAGGTTTTTATAATATAGTTAAACTGTTTTGTCATGCGTATTTTTAACTTATAAATTAATAGAAAAAATATCTGATGAAGTGATTTTCTGACTTACAAGTCTGCAATACGCACGCCCAAACGGGGCCAATATAATAAAAGGAAATGCAAGTCATGACCACATGAATGGCTTCCAGCAGCAGATGTAAAATAGTTTTATTGGAAACTACAGAAAGACCCCCAGTTGGGGACATTTGGTATTGTGTATAAATGACTTATATATCACAAAATCGGTCTTTTAGGGTATTTCACTATAACACAAAACAAAATTTGCGACAGACGGAATATCCACTATCCGTTGTAAATACTTCTAACTTGAAACGGACACATCTGTAGTAAATGCTGTTGTTGCAAGTTCATGCATTAGTCACAAGTCTAGATATTATTACTCACAAGTTAAAATTTGTATTACAAGTTTGTTGATGGGATACACACGCACACATTTGTTTAATAAAATATATACTTAGGACAGATCTGTCACATATTCTTAATAAAATATTATTAAAAACCGTACTACTGTATATGTCACAAATTATTATTATTTATATTATATAAACATTATAAAATATATTTTATAAAATATATTTTATAAGTACCGGAAATAGAACTTGTGACCTTATTGTCTATTACAAGTCTCTTTGGCTCTTACATGGTGGCGTACCTTATTTATAAGTACCCATATACGATCACCTTAAGAGCATTAGCATTAGCTTCTGCAACACACCATTTCTCTATATTTAAATAAAGTTTTTAAGGATTAGACCAAATAAGTGCTACATCCGAATCCCCATTTTAAGGCTCAAGCTTACTGACTGAACATTAATTAAGTCTCTAAATATGGGGATTTACTGTTCATTCCCTAAATTTGTGTTTGTGTGTAGAGGTGAGAGAAAAAATTAGTAGAATAATAATAAGTAGTTAAAATTATGAAGAAAGAGAGATAAATGTATAATAAAAAATTATATAGAGATGGATATGATGAATGGGATGTATAACTTTTTTTTAAAGACTAAAGAAAATTTAAAGAATTATTAAATTTAGTAAATTTTTAGGGATAAGGATAGTGAATCTACTGTGAATGCTCTAAGTATAGAGAGTCTACCCTGATTTTGTACCACCGCCTGTAATCAATCATGAAAGAAAAATAATCTAAGATCAAATTTGTCGCAGCGAATGGTGTTAGGAATAAGGCTTAATTTTTATATCCAGCTTAATATGTTAATTTTTATATCCAGCTTAATATGTATATCAGTATTATATATTATTATGCTTTCTTATTTGAATATGGACACTTGGGTCATCTCCAAGAGTGGGATACAAATATGTGATCCAAATTTGGATCATAGAGGTGTTGAACTACACAAATGGTGATCGAAATTATGATCTATAACATTATATTAATATTTTATTATATTTTTCATTTAAATATTCAATATATTAAATTTAATATTAGAATAATAATATTAACATATAATATTATAAAGAATTTAACAGTAAAAAATATTTATTTAATTTAATTATGTCATATAAATAATAAAATTAAAAAGATTAATTATATGTTTACTTCAATACATATATGTAAGGGAAAATAGAATTTTTTGCCACTCAACTCTTAGGGTCGTTAGAAAATTACCACTGAACTCTCAACAATTTTATTATTGTCACTAACGT
>JAUEJK010196386.1:0-10594 GCA_032274865.1 Eryngium alpinum
ATTTGTTATACCCACCAATTGGGAGATAAATATTCGGATCTAATTTGTGTCTAGATTAAGATCTGATTAATTAAATTCTTGTATTCTGGATTACTCGGTTGACAAAGTGTTATATGGGAATTGTAGTGAAATATACATCATACATGTATTTTATAATTTTGGTTGTCTCCACCGATCAGCTCTTGATAATGTGTAATTTTGGCCATTTCTATAATCCAAGCTTCATTTGTAATACATTATAGTTTTGCTACGGTGTGTTTCAACAAGTACTGGTTAAAGATGGTTGGTCATGGAAAGTCATAAAAGTTGAACAGATACTGTAATGCATGAAAAAAAAATTAATGCCAATACTTATTATAATATTAATTATATATGAATATTTATATATTTATAAATATGGAAGTGAATGAAATGGAATAATAGTAATAATATTATTAAGTATAAATATGACTTTGAATGGGCCAACATTTCCACTAACTTACTTCTTCAAGTGAGAGAGCCCAATGAGTTATTAAAATTTCCAACCCAAACACTAGTTTGAGCCCAAAAAGAAGATCCAACTTGTCATATAATAAAATTACAAAAATACCATTTATGGGGCTGTTTGGGTAACACTTATAAGTGACTGTAACTTATAAGCTGAAAAAAAAAGCACCTATTTGGTGCTTTTTTTCAAGCTTTTTTTTTATAAGCAAGCTTTAAGCTCATCCAAACAGCTTAACTTAAAGTGAGAAAATCACTTATAAAAAAAAGCTTGAAAAAAAAGCACCAAATAGGTACTTTTTATTTTCAGCTTATAAGCTGGAGCTACTTATAATCAGTAGCCAAACAGGCTCTATTATATCTATATACTTGTTTATTACTATTATGATAATAGTAAGGAAATTTTATTGCCAGAGCATGATTTTTATTTCCAAAGCATACTTTATTTAAATTACTAAAATGCCTTTATTGTCAAGCACCAGGAGGGGGTTAAATATTTGATTATAGAGGGGTATTATAGTCTTTTTATATAATTGTGCTCTGGAAATTAAAATTTTGTCCTGGAAATAACAATTCCCTAATAGTATTATCATAGGAGAACTAAAGATCTTTAGTTCTTATTGTCATTCTTTTTTATTTAATATTTAATACTAGTAAATATTCTGTGCGATGCACGGCTTATTAATAAATATTTAAATATAAAATTTAAATATATGTTTTTTATTTTTAATAATTAATATATATTTTATATATTATTTAATAATATTAAGATCAAATTATATAGACAATAATATTAAAATCTTAAATTCCTTCCGTATGACATTTAAAAATAGAACTTGAAAGTATATTCTATATTTTTAATAATTAATTTATATATATACTTTATAATTTGATAGACTGTTTATATACTTTTTAAATGAAATAAATAAATTATATAAAGAATAATGTTAAAATATTAAATTCCTCCCCTCCAGAGTGATGACCAACTTAATTTTTTTTTATATATATATATATATAATGTTGAACTCTTAAATACTATAAAGATAAAATAAAAAGAATTAAGTATTTATGAAATAGTAATAATAATAATATATAAAGATAAAATTAAATTTATAAGTTGTAACTACATTAAAAATATAACCGATACGATATCTAATAATATAATTGGTAAAATATGATTGTAATTTGTATTATATTAAATATTTCCTAATATAATAAAAGTTGTTTAAGTATATATACTTTCTAATTCAAATAAAGTAAACTTGCAGCTAAATCCTAATTATAGTAGATAATATATGATTATAGTTTCCATTATATTATTAAGTATTTCAAATAAAGTTTATAAGTTATGTTAAATCCTAATTATAGTAGATAAAATATAATTATAGTTATATTATATCGAGTAAATTCTAACACTAATATATATAGCATTATTTATTATTTTCTCATAACTTCACAACGGTACAGATAGCTTTTTTTAACGGTAACAAAAATCGCGCCTAAAAAAACTGCATAGATTAAACATTTTGCAGTTCTCTAATTTTAGTTTGCTTACTGTAAATGCGTGCGCTCATGAACAAGAGTACGCACTTTCACTGCATGTAAAAAAGACTTGCAGAGTTTTTCAAAAGATTAGATTTTTCTTGAATTTTGAAGAAGTGAGATGAATCAAAGTCATAAATTTTTAAGTTATTTATTTTGAGATAAACAATTTGAATATCTTTGAATTGATCTTCAATTATCTTAACAACTTGCACTTCATTATTGTGGGTAATGCAGTTTTTGTTGTCTTGACTGTATAACATAATGAGATAATAAATGAATCAAGATGAATTAAAGTGATTACACAATTAACAATCTTTGTATCATGTTAGTCATTACAAGATACATCATTAATCAACAATTCTCGTCATTCAAATTTTTTATAACAAATTAATTACAAATTCAACATTCCAAGTTCACTAACCAGTTTTGTAAAAGTTGCTACATCAAGTGGTTTGGTGAAGATGTCAACCATTTGCTTGTCAGTTGGGATAAAATGTAGTTCTATTATGTCATTCATCACATGATCACTGATAAAGTGATACCTCACATCAATGTGCTTTGCTTTTGAGTGCTGAACTGTATTTTCAGTAATAGCAATAACATTAGTGCTGTCATAGAAAATAGAAATCTTGTTGCATATTATTCCATAGTCCATCAGTTGATTCCTTATCGATAACACTTGTGCACAACGACTCCAAGCTGCAATATATTTAGCTTATGCAGTACTTGTGGAAACTGAATGTTGCTTCTTGCTAAACCAAGATACTAGCTTTCCTCTTAAGAATTGACAACTTCCAGAGGTACTCTTCCTATCAATCTTGCACCCAGCATGGTCTGCATCACTGTACCCAACCAAATGAAATCGTTTACCCCTTGGAAACCATAATCCTGGCTCCTTTGAACCTATTAGGTATCTAAGAATTCCTTTACCACCTAGAAGATGAGATTTCTTGGGATTGGCTTGAAATCTTGCACACAAACACAGTGCAAACATAATGTTTGGTTTGCTGACAGTGAGATAAAGTAAAGAACCAATTAATCTTCTATAGAGTTTCAAATCTATTGCAACTCCCTTTTCATCTGCATCAAGCTTTGTAACTGTTGCCATTGGAGTTTTAGGAGCTTTAACATCCTTCATATCATACTTCTTCAAAAAGATCATTTATGTACTTAGATTGATTTATGAAGATTCCATATTTCAGCTGTCTGATCTGAAGTCCCAAGAAATAGCTAAGCTCTCCCATTAAACTCATCTCATAATTGTTTTGCATTAGTTTGGCGAACTTTCTGCATAGATCTTCATTTGTTGAGCCAAAGATGATATCATCCAAATAGATCTGTACTAATATTAAATCTTTCCCAACAACTCTATGAAATAAAGTTTATCCACAACTCCTCTGGTGAACTTGTTATCACATAAAAACTTGGACAAGGTCTCACACCAAGCTCTTGGAGCTTGTTACAAACCATATAAGGCCTTGTTTAACTTAAACACATATCTTCCTTCCATCTTAACCTCAAAACCAGGTGGCCGCTCAACATAGACCTCCTCTTCCAGCTTCCTATTTAAAAAGGCACTTTTGACTAGGGGTGAGCAAAATCGAACTGAAATCGAAAAAGCAAACCAAAAACTTCGGTTCAATTTGATGCGTTTTTTTTAAAATTCGGTTCACTTTTTTGGAACCGTAATAAATTTTGGTTCGATTCAGTTTTTTATAAAACGGTTCGTTTCGAACCGAAAACTGAACTTTCTATAATAAAATAATATATTTTTTGTATTATATTATAATATATATATATATATATATATATAATTATTATGTTATATTATTACAAAATTATTATTATTTTAATATAAAAATAATATTTTATATTTAAAATAATAATTATTATTTAATAAATTTCGGTTTAACCAAAAACCGAACCGAAAAACCAAAGTTTAAACGGTTTGGTTCGGTTCGATTCTATTTAAAACTTTGGTTTGGTTCTAAAATTTGAACTATTTTGGTTTTCGATTCGATTCGGTTCGGTTTTGGACCGAAGCGACCAAATGCTCACCCCTACTTTTGACATTAATTTGATAGACCTTAAAATCTACATGAACTGCATAGGCTAATAATATCCATATAGCTTCCAGTCTAACAACAGGAGCAAAAGTTTCATCAAAGTCAATCTGTTCTTCTTGAGAGTAGCCTTTTGCAACCAACCTAACCTTGTTTCTTACAACTACGCCATTTTCATCCATCTTATTTCTGAACACCCATTTTGTCCCAATGATAGCTCTTCCCTTTGGTCTAGGGACCGAAGTCCACACTTTGTTCCTTTCTAACTAATTAACTAATCAGCACTTTCAAGAGCTTCCTCAATTTTCTTAGGTTCCTCTTGAGATAGAAAACATCCATACAAACAATCCTGCGCATATATATCTTACTCCTTGTTCTTACACCTTCTTTTGGATCTCCTAAGATCAGCTCCATTGGATGATCTCTTGTCCTCTTAACTTGAGGAATTGCATTACTTGATGAAGCTACATTGTTGGATGAAGTTGCTCTCCCCAAGTTCAAGACCTCCAGTTCTTCCTCAAGATCAGCAACTTCATCTGAAACATTAAAAATTGGAGAGTGAACAGGTAAATCTTCTATTGATAGACCATTACAGGATCCACGAGGAGATTCCAAATGCACAGAGCTTTCAAAGTTTGTAAGTGGATTGACTTCAAGAGAAACTGCATCATTGGACAACTCATGTGCAGATCTTTCAGGAACAAAAGCTACATCTTCAGCTAATGCTGCAATGCTTTTCTCTTTATCACTTTCATCTTCATCACTTTCATTTTCAAATCTCAGCTCATCCATAAAACCTTCATCTTTCATACCTTCAACATTTCCATCATCAAAAGTTACATGAATGGTCTCCACAATTGTTTGCCTTTCCATAAGATAAACCCTATTTGTCTTGCTAGTCAAATAGTAGCCCAGAAAAACTGCATCCTTACCCTTAGCATCAAAGTTTCCAAGATTCTCCCCAAAGTTTAAGAACAGAACATTTGCTTCCAAAGGCATGCAAAAACTTCACATTTGGCTTTCTTCCGGTCATAAGCTCATAAGGTGTTTTCCATATACTTCTGACAATGAGTGATCTGTTTTGCACAAAGCATGCAGTGCAAACAGCTTCAGCCCAAAAGTAAGTAGGGAGCTTTTACTCATTTAGCATAGTCATGGCTGCCTCTATCAATATCATGTTCTTCCTCTCAATAACCCCATTGTTTTAGGAGTCATTGGTGCTGAGAATTGATGCTTGATTTCTTTTTCATTGCAAAACTCCAGAAGAATTGCATTCTTAAATTCAGTCTCATTGTCACTTCTTAAACACTTGACCTTTTCTCCAGCTTCAACTTCCACTTTCACTAGCAGTTCTTTGAGCTGAATTGGAACTTCATTATAAGAATGTTGAAACCTTACCCAGGTATACCTAGAAAAATCATCAATCACTACAAGAGCCTATCGTTTCTTTAAGATAGACATTACATTAACTGGACCAAAGAGATACATATGGATTAGATCTAAAGGTGCAGTGATTGAAGATATTTTCTTGCTTCTAAAACTCTATTTCTTCATTTTACCCTACTGACAAGCACTACATAGCTTATCTTGATGAAGTTCTCCTTTTGGCATACCAACAACCAGACCCTTTCTTGCTAACTCATTAAAACTATAGAAGTTTAAATGTGATAGCTTCCTACGACACATCCAACCTTCATCCTTTGCAAATTTACTTAAAAAACATGAAACTTCAATTTTATTTGAACCATGAAACTCAGCTTGGTACACATCACCAATTCTAACTCCTCTTAGAGCAGGAAACTTGACTTCTTTATGAGAAATAAATAAAATATTCCATTAAACCTTGCTTCATACCGTTTTTCATATAATTGATTGATACTCAACAAGTTATAACCTAGACTATCCACAAAAGCCACATTTTCCAAAACCACATTGTCATAAATTTCCTTGCCATATCCCATGACCTTACCATTGCCTTTATCCCCAAAAGTAATCCATGGGCTAGCCTTCTTAACAAATTCAGTGAGCAGAGCTTTGTTACCTATCATGTGTCTAGAGCAACTACTATCAACAACCCAAATGTCTCTAGACATTGCCCTGCACACATGAAGATAATTTAGGTGGTACCCAAGGGTTTTCTTCTGAATTAAATTCTTTTTCACTTCTTTAAAATAAATTTCTTTAGTTTGGTCCCTTCATAAAAGTCTGACAATCTTTGTCTCTTGCTTTGTTTTACAAATCCCAAATATCCAGTTTATTTGATGACTTATGAATCAAAGTGTATTTGCATTTTTCGTCAACTTCATCTTTATACTTATTTACTTTTGAAGTTTTTTCAGGGACGAAAGTCCATCATCAATGATTTAAGATATTCAACATCCTGAAATCTTAAATACATCATTATTCTTGCTTTCCAGAAAAAGTATTCTTTTCTTACAAGTTGTGGAATTTTTGGATTTCTTTTTGAACTCATTTCCAAAGGATCTTCTAGCTTATAGAGTTAGCTAGTTGGCTCTGATACCAATTGTTAAATGAAAAGAGATCAAGAAAACTTGCAGGGGGGATGTAAGTTTTTTAAACTTTTAAACTTTAAGAACAAATGCAGTTCCTTTTCAACAGATATATGTAAGATGCAGAGATTCAAACAAACAAATAAACAACAGAAGTATAATCACAAGAACACATGCGATATATCAACAATATAGTGTTATATTGAAGACGATTGGTTTAACCTTCCCTAAGGCAACAAGAACTCTCCAAAACTTGGAGCTACAAAATTCTACACTCAGTTACAGAAAATCTCTTTCTAGAAACTCTGAAATGTAAAAACTTACAAACAAAGATAACAATTTAAAACTATACATACCTACAAATTTTCTAAAAGTAGAATGAGATAAATGGTGCTGAAACTGCACATTTCCGAATCTGGTAACTAGACTGTTTTTTGGCATCTGTTGACCTCTGTGGTCCCAAACAAAAGTAATTATTAACTTTGTTCTGTTCTTCCAAATATCTGATCTCCAATTTTTTTTCTTTTAGATTGACTATAAGGATGTTGTTTCCAATGCTTGAGCACGAAGCTTCCTTCACCTTTCCTTGTAAACATCTTCAGTCACCATCAGCTTTGTCCTTATGCATATTATGTCCTGTAGTGTCTTAACAAAAAACTACACTCAGACAGAAGAATTTCACTTTAAGATCACAACTTAATGCCGGAACTTTCACTGCATATGCAGTTGTTTGTGACAAGCCTAGCTCAATGACTAAAGAGCAAATGAAACACCTTGACTGTCACATGTACAATGATTATTAAAGGTGTAACAACAAGTGTAAGGCTATCTCAAGTCATTGCAGTATTGACATGCAGTGATATGAGATCCAATACTTATTCCATAATTTATACAAGATAATTTGTACGAGTGTGAATAAAGAATTGCATTTCTATTAACCTATGCATGTATAGTGTAGTACTTTTGGTTAATCATCTTTGGTTTTTGTAACACAAGCCGAGCTCGCGGGCCGCTTGGCTCGAATTACACCCCTACCTCACTAACATAAACAATACACAATCTAATATTATATATTTTTATTTATAAATCTATTATTATACATAATAAATATTCTTAGTGAAATAAATAATTATAAAAGTTTATATAATATATACAATTATTTTATAATTTGTATATATATAATAAAATTGTAGTTAAAACTAGTATATTTAAGAAAATATTAAACATTATTAGACTTGTCTATGAATCCGTCTCAATCATAAATCATGTTTACCTGAACGGTCATTTTTATATATACATAGTCTTTTCTGGGGCTTCTGCCAGAAAATTAGGACAAATTACTAAGACCCCTCTCGGAACAGTCCCGATCTTTTTAAAAATTAATCTTTTCAGTCTATTTGTAATCCAATTCATACAGTCTTTTCAGTTCCCATCTTTTTATTTTAACTCTAGAAAGGACCAAGGGAAAAGGCTTACGACTACGGGGGATGTTGGGTTTCTCGGCCTGGTATATTATACCTAATATAGGGGCTGTTTCACTGCAATCCTTATAAGTGCCGGCAATTTATAAGTGAAAAAAAAAATATATGCTTTTTTCGAACTTCTTTTTATAAGTAAAATATAAGTGGAGCTAAACACTTTCGTAAGTGACTGTAATTTATAGTATATAAAAAAAGTAATAAATATATATTTTTTTAAAGACTAACCATTTATAATTTATAATAAGAGATGACCAAACACCCCAATAAATTTAATTTCAGAACCACTATAAATTCAGAACCAGTATAAATGAGAAGGTAAAAACTCGAAAGAATAATTACCCAAGAAAAAGAAAAACAAACTTGAACGAATATAATTTATCAAGATGAACTAGAGTTACTAACGCCAAATTTATGGTAGTATACCAGTGCTTCTAGTTATGTTACATCATTTACTTAGGTAATTTCGGTAAGTAATATATTTTGTATGTTTTGATAATGAAAATGAGTTATACTAGGTGGTTTGTAGGTAAGCTTTTTAGGTGGATGAAGTGGGTTCAAGCCCTTTAAGAGTCATTTTCTTCTTTTTTTCTCTTTAATAAAGGACTATGTCCCGATTATTCTCTTGTGCAAATACCCTCTCTATTAAAATTTATACATTGAAATTAGCCCATCCTGCCACTAGTTTTATAAGATTTTAGCAGTAAATTTACATCTGCATATGTAAATTTATAAGTTCTTAAATTAAACATTTACAAATTTAATTCAATTCATTATATTTATCAAATAAAATTTTATATTCAAGTTTGAGTTCAAGTTCCAGTTCTTATACTAAACTCAAAATTCTTAGTCCAACATTTCAGTTTGTTTAGGGGTTAAATTTTTTATTTAGAAACCGAAGAAGTAGTGCTTCTGATTATGCTACAACTAGATTATTATTAATAAGAAACTAATATTATCTTTTTATTTTTATTTTAGTTTCTACAATATTTAACTACTAATTATTAAATACTACAAGAAAGACAGCTAAAAAAGATATTTAAAATTATAAATTACATATGAAAATTTAGATTTGGTTACCGTTAAATGAACAGTATAAATAAATCAAGAATAGATTATTACAAACCTCTCGTCTCTGCCATTTCGGCCAAAGAAATTCAAATTTCGAAAAGTTCTCTAAAGGTATGAATTCTATAAACTTCAGTTTGATTTTATTCTGTTCTTGAATTCAGTTATGGTAAGTAGTCTTACACCCTTAAACACGAATAAAACATGACACAATAATAGATTGACAAGTGTCTTTTCCCAAAAAATAACACGTAACAACTTAGTAAATATTATTTTAATTAATTATTTTATGCATATTTATTCAAATTTGTTTTAATTTATAATATATTTATTTAGAAAATAAAGTATAACATATTTAATCTTTAATTTAAATTTTCTATGTTTATAAAATATAGGTAAAAGTTTAAAATTTAAGATATTATTTTTATAAAAAATTATATTACAATATAAGATATATTTATAAAAAATATAGAAATATTAAAATGATTTAAGTATCTTTATCTACTAACATATTTTTTTATAAAATAAAATTAATCGTAAATTTTCTACCTTTACCTACATTTTACACATAATATTATGGATATAAAAATGTAAATAACTTTTTCATTTTGACATATATATCTAAAAGTAATATAATATATTTCTTTAAATTAACAAAATTTACATTTTGGAATATATATAATTTATTTTAAATTTAAAAATTATTGTTAAAGAAAATAATTACATTATTATAATAATACATAAGATATAGAACTTTTAAAACCCATATCATTTTATGAAATACAAAATTTAAACTAAACATTAAATATATTTTATTTTATTTTTTAAATAAATATATTTAAAGTTATTAAACAAATAAAACAAAATAACTAATTAAAATAATATTAACTAAGTTATTAGGTCTACATGTTGTTCTCTGAAAAATAACACTTGTCAACTTATTATTGAATCGGATTTTGTTCGTGTTTAAAGGTGTATGCGAACATTTATTGTTAGTCTTATTGTTAAATTTGATAGTAGTGGAGTTTTTCCTGTTCTTGATTTGGTATGTATTTACTGATAAGGATACTATCCATATGAAAGGAAATAATATCACATAATTATTTTTTTATATGATTGTTGTATTATAATAAATCCTACTTTATTAGATTATATATTAGGCAAGTAATCTCCGTAATACATATTGTACAGCTATTTAAGCTACACCTCAATAATTAAATCATTGAGCTTTTCCAAATTATTTCTATCATGGTATCAAGAGCTTTGATCCAAATATTATTCTCTCTTACAATTTTTTTTCTAATGTTAAATGAGATAAGTTCACGGAAACCTTGCAGAAGGGGGGTTGAATGCAAGTTTCCAAATTCTTCCAAACTTTAAAAACTTGATTGCAGTTCTTTTCAAGGGTGAATGGATTTACTGTTTAGGCTAGTGTATGCAAAGAACT
>JAUEJK010196496.1:0-10593 GCA_032274865.1 Eryngium alpinum
GTTATAGCAGAGAATTCAATACAATTACAGTTTCATAAGTTTTATTGAAGGATTAATTGTTAAGTTTTATAACAGTTAATTAAATTCGAAAAGATTCCGTGAATTGTATTCAACCCCCCTTCTACAATTCATCTTGATTCCGGGACAAACAACCATGAAGAAAAGTTATCTTCACATCCATTTGATGGATTAGAAGACCATGTACGGAGGCTAATGCCACTAATACTCGGATAGTAGTCATTCTAGCAACAGGAGAATATGTATCAAAGTAACCTATACCTTCTTGCTGACTAAACCCCTTGGCAACTGACCTAACATTATACTTATTGATTGTTCCATCAGGTTTCAACTTCTTCTTGAAAATCCATTTTCAGCCTATCGCCTTACAACCAAGAGGAAGATCACCTAATTCCCATGTTCCGTTAGAAATAATAGAATCAATCTCACTCTTAATAATGCCTTTCCAATGCCTTGATTCCGGAGAATCCATGGCTTGTTAGAAAGTAATAGGATCGTCCTCGACATTGTAAGTGATATAATCACGTCCATAGTCCTTGACAACTCTACCACGCATGCTTCTCATTGGTTCATCCAATTCATCTGAATTAGATGATCTTGGATCAGCCCCCACATTTATCCTCTTTTCCACATGATCAGGAATAGAGCTCGATGTAGGAACAAAATCATCATTGGAAACACTTTGAGGAATGCTAGTCTTCATAGGAAACACATCCTCAAAGAATGTAGCATCACGAAATTTAACAATAGTGATAACTAAAATTCCATCTATTTCTGATTTAACAACCAAAAATCTCATAGCATAAGAGGTCTCCACATAGCATAGAAAGATGGTGTCAACAGTTCTTGGACCTAGTTTCTTCCTCTTGTGTTCAGGGACGAGTACCTTTGCAAGGCACCCCCACACTCGAAGATATGACAAAATTGGTTTCCTGCTGTAGTGGCCCAAAAATAGGGTCCGAAACACTAGGTCCCAAGTCGGCACGATCTGGATCCGAACCGGAATAAAACTCGAGTTAAAATAAGACTAATACGGCAAAGGCCTAGTGTGGGGGACTCAATCAAGGAGGTGCAGAAACCCTAGAATAAATCTAAGTAATTTCAAATAAGGAACAAATTCCTTAAAGGTAAATCAGGTAATGATTCCTAGAGAGGGTAGAAACCCTAATCTTAAACGGTAAGAAAGAGGAAATAAGGTAAACCTACTTACCTTCTTAATATGATTCTAATTCCTATTAGACATCTAGAAAACCTAATCCGCACCTACATAAAGGGGATTAATTCTCGTAATCAGGTATGCAATTCTAGATCAAACTCAGAGAATACACATATTCTGCCCTTACTTATTCTTGCACTCGAGTCCTCCCGGTAGGACCACCCCCATCGGCTTTTGCAGGTTTTTCGGCGGTTGACCACGTAGTTTGTGGAGATCATCTTTCGGGATTCTTCCAAATAAATACGCTTTATCTTTATTAGTTATTTTAATCCGTAACATTTGGCGCCGTCTATGGAAACGATACAGAAAGTCACGAATCTATGGCTGACAAAATTGACAACATCGTCACCCCCAATTCAACAAATCCGGGAGCTCCGCCTCCGTTCTTCGATCCATTGCGACACATGCACTCAGGTGCTCAGATCATCTGAACTGATAGCAACGATATACGAAGGATCCATCCTGAAGGATCACATCCAACCCCTGAAGAACTAGAGAAAAATGGAAAGAACACGAGGAGAAAAAGTTATAGCTTTTAGCTTACTTAGAAACTCTGGAAGATGAGCAACTAGATGATGGGAGGAGGTATGGTATGGACACCACGCTGCTAATAGAAGAGGGGATACCCCTGCATCGCAATAAAGGCCAAGCCGAAGGCATCCCGGCAGAAAATCCTTTGAAAACCAGATTGAAAAAGAAAAATAGAAGGCTCGAAAAAGAAGCAAGGACAGATCTATCTCTAAGGAGAAATTAAAGAAAGCAGATACCTCGAAAGAGCGTAGAATTGAGGAATATAACTCAGTCGTATCCACTCGATATAGCTAATCCCGATCCCCCGTTCATTGAGAAAATTATGAAGGCTAGGGTATCATCCAAAATTAAGATCTGCATGATTCAGAAGTACAATAGGAAGGGAGATCCCAATGCACACGTTCATTCGTTCAATGAAGCGCTGCTGTTACAACCTGCTACTAATGTCACCAAGTGTCGGGCCTTCCCCGCTACACTGGAAGAAGATGCACAAATGTGGTACACGAGATTACCGTCACGATCAATAAATTATTTCTCTGATCTCATTCAGAAGTTCACAAGTAGGTTTATTAGTGGTAAGACCCATGCTTGAAGCACGGAGTCCTTGATGAACATAACCCAAAAGTCAGGAGAAACATTATAAGAGTACATCGATCGGTTCACCAACCAAGCTGTAAAGGTAGCAGATCTGAACCAATCTGTGGCTATGGTGGCCATGCAATGAGGGACGCCCAATGAGTCTTTCCAAATGTCATTAGCCAACAAGAAACTGTCCAATATACAGGAGTTGCAAGACATGGCAGACAAGTACATCTCGGCGGAGGAGACGCTGAAGAAAATAGTAAACCAAGACGACGGTAAAAAGCGCAAGGTGGTTGAAAACAATGAGAAAGATCAAGAGAAGTCCAGAATGGAGGTGCCCTCAAGGAGATCTGACAAGAGGGGTACAACCTACTCTCCATTGAATACCACTCGAAGCCAAATACTCATGGAGATCGAGAAGAAATCATACATCAAGTGGCCACCAGAGATCAATGTTGATCCAGCCAAGAAGAACAAGAACTACTACTATAGATTCCACAAGGATTATGGTCATGATACCGAGGATTGCCGAAGTCTCAAAGATGAGACCGAGTTCTTGATTAAGAAGGGAAGCTTGAGAAGGTTTGTAAAGAATGATGCATCTAGCGGAGAGTCCAAGGATAGAGGTCCGAACTCCCAAAGAGGAGGCCAATCCCCAGGGGACACCAATCATGGTGAGAGAAGGAGGTTCTAGCGTGTATGAGACCAGTCACCAATCACAGAAGGCCTACATGAGGGATGTCATGAACATTGGAGAGCCAAACAAGAGAGTTCGGATTTAACAAGTAATATCTATTGATGATCAAGATATGGAGGGGATTAAGTATCCCTACGAGGACCCTTTGGTCATTATGCCTGTGATAGGCAACGCCCCCATAATAAAAGTGCTAGTAGACATTGGAGCGTCCGTTAATATTCTCTTCCACAGAGTCTTTCTGAAGATGGGTTAATAGAATAACCAACTCACACCCTCAGCCATATCCATATCCAGATTCAATGAGCTGGAGATCCCTATCGAATGAATTGTAAGCTCCCAGTTACGCTGGGACAAGGTTCTACTTAAGCGGTGTTGATGGTGAACTTCGTGGTGGTAAAGATGTCATCCGCCTACAATGCCACATTGGGAAGAGTCGCCTTACATCAGCTCAAGGCCGTTGCCTCCACTTATCACTTGAAGCTGAAGTTTCCCATAAAGAATGGGGTAGGTACTCATTTTGGAGATCAAAGAATTGCAAGGGCATGTTCAGTGGAGGCCATCAGAAGCGGAACCGCTGGGGGGAAAGTATTATACTTGAATGACCGCCAAGCAGAGGATCCTCCAAGAAGGTAAAGTCAGAGAGCTATCCCCAAGATCGGGGAGCCATGGAAAATTGGCATCAAGGTGGCAAACATGATGCTGGAAGAAGTCCTAGTGGTTGAGGGGACCTCGATCAATGTACTAATTTATGACACTTTTTTATCGATTGGGATACTTGGATATCCACATGTGTGAACATTAAGGGGCCATCTTTGGTCTAGAAAGCAGATAAGTTTGGATAGAGTGAAGCATTCCCTTCATTGTGATCTTGGGGACACCCCCACATCAGGTTACTCGAGTATTAACATTCAGGGTTGTTAAGGCAAAAACTGCGTATGCCGTTATACTAGGAAGACCAATGCTGCAAGAGTTTGGTGAAGGGTCTTATGAGCCGCTGCTACATAGAGTTTCCCCACATAAGAAGGGACGATAAAGATTCAAGGTTATATACCTAACAATCTCAGAGGAGAGGCATCGCCCGTTCATGACAGAGATAGGAAATTTCCAAGGATAAAGGCGTCTCGCGTCAAACAAACTTTTGAGGGGAGCAAGGAATTGAGCAGTCCGTTCACAAAGAGAGTCCAAGCAATGGAGCTTCCTGAAGACTTTGACACAAGCCGCATGCCTTACTATGATGGGATAACCTATCCCATACTTTATCGACATGAATTGTCTCAAGTGCTAGGGCAAGAAATATAAGGGAATGTGATTTAAATTCCACAATACTAATAGCTCTTTGATAAAGAGAAATCACTCTTATTCCAATGAACCGATGATTACAAGAGTACAATAGATATAAAATAAAAATGAGGTAAATCTAGGGGGTCTCCTCTCCCGATGATTCTTCAGTGTCTGAAAGAGCCTCAACCTTATCCACGGGACAACTCAGAGAAGTCAGATCCACCGAAGGGAGCATCCTCCCAAAAGAATGAACAAATGAATCCCAACTCTCGTTGTATTCCCAGGAGCGCATCCACTCCGTTGTCTCCTTCTTCCTCCCCTTGTATGCCTCCGACTTGAGAAAGCTTTAAATGACTTGCTGATCTTAAGCTTTCTTCTCACACTGGCGGTTCTCCTCCACACCTAGATTCTGCTTCCTTTAAAGAAGATGTTCGGTCTGAGCCTTGGAAGAAGATATCTGAGCCTTTAACTCAGACTCGCGAAGACTATTCTTTGTGGATCCGGTCCACAGTTGGTCCATTCGATTGAAACCCACTTAGAAGTAGCAGTTCAACTAAAGAAAAGATAAAGAAGAAAAGAGATTAGTATTACGAGATTGAGCGTTTACCCGTGCCACGGATTGAGCTCCTTGAAGGTTAATGTTAAAGGGACTCAAAGATTCCCTCAAGTTCCTCTCCCGGAGAGTGACGGACTCTTCGGACCACTCCGAAGCGAGCATAGGATTCCCCAGTTGCTGGTAAAGATGGCATCTTCGGAGCGAGTGGCGGATCCAAACACATTTTGATGACGGAGGGTTATCTTAGAAGCATCACGAAGAGGAGCCTCTGCTTGGACGGTCCTCTTGTGAAGCATGGCTCTGACGAGCTCTATAGCTGTAAGAAAACAAGATGAATATAAGTCCACGAGAGACATATGGCAATAAGGCGAAGAAAAATAACTAAAGATATTACCTTCTGGCGAAAGGGTGCTCAACCCAAGTTCTTGACACTTGTCTATCCCAATGAGTCAAGGACAGAAGCTTCAAGGAACCCCCATCATGAAGAAGCTTCACGGTCTCCTCCTCTTCGAGGCTCGGCTTCAATTATTTGACAAGCCCATCATGGGCAGCACCGAAGGAAGTCCTAGATCGGGACTCCCATTAGCCTGCACGCCGGCGGATGAAGAAGTATTCAGACTTCCAGCCTGTAAGAGACTCAGGCATAGAAGTCGTGGAGATGATATGAGAAGTATTATTGTTGAATTGTAATCCACCCCCTTGTGGAAGATACCCACCGTGGGCTCAATGCCCTTGATCTATGAGCATGGACGATCAGTAGAGAGAGGGAACGACTACCTCGTAGTCGCCCTTAATGTCAAAAGCTCGACTAGGTGCTCTATATCACTAGCAGAAAATGCTCAGGAGGTTGAAGGACTCCACATTGAGAGTACGTGGAAGTTGATTTGAGGAAGAGCGAGCAAATCGCCCAAAGGAAACTCGAGGAAGACGAATGGTCCCCCAAATGGATCCAACATGTCGTATTGACTACGAGAAGAGCAACCCAAAGGTGTAAAAAATGATTCCTTGGCTTCAAATGCCTTGGAAATACAAAATGAGAAGTATCATAATGCCCAAGAGGCAAGGAAATAGACTCTTTGGCTTCAAACACCAAGGAGACACATCTAGGCCTTCAAAGGTATGGAACAAGGGAGGTCCTTGGCGTCTGACGCCATAGAGGAATCCCCAATGTGATTCCTAAACCTCCATGGTTAGGAAGAATGAAGCTCATTGGCATCCTATGCCAAGGAGAGATACAAAAGTGTTCCTAAACCTCCACGGTTGGGAAGAATGAAGCTCCTTGGCATCCTACGCCAATGAGAGATACAAAAGTGTTCCTAAACCTCCACGGTTGGGAAGAAGATAGCCCCTTGGCGTTGGACGCCAAGGAGGATTATTTTGACATGATAAGAAACGCCAAACTAGGTAACTTATGAAGCTCCTTGGCATTGACGCCAAGGAGGATCTCTAATGAAAAACCCTAACCCGCCAAGGTTAGGTAGATAGAAGACCCTTTGGTGTCCCACACCAATGAGGTATCCTCAAGTAAGCCCTCAACCGCCAAGAAGAATTCCTTTGGCGTCCAAAGACCAAGGAGGGTCACTCAAACAAACCCTAAACCGTCAAGGTTAGGTAAAACAAAGCTCTTAGGTGTCCCATGCCTAGAAGAGATCCTCACGTAAACCTTAAACCGTCAAGGTTAGGTAACAAAGAGCTCATAGGCGTCTCACACCAAGGAGAAATCTATACATAAACCCTTGACCGCCAAGGTTAGGTAAAGAATAGCTCCTTGGCATTTCACGCCAAGGAGGAATCCTCGTGGAAACCCTAAACCGCCAAGTTTAGGTAAAAGAGAGTTTCTTGGCGCCCCACGCCAAGGAGACTCACTTTGGCACTTTCAAGCCATAAAACGAGATGGATAGTAACTCCCTTGGCCAATGAGGGACTCCATGGGATAGAAAAATATCAAACGTACTCCTTAGTACACCTCCCAGGCATTCCCTACCTAGACGAGGGAATCTAAGCCCTTGTAAAACGCCAAGGCGTAGAGCCATTGACCTCGGTCGCTTAGGAGTACACTTTGTTAGACTTCAAAACTGCCAAACATAGCTCCTACGTACATCCCTGGATGCCTCGCGCCTAGGATTCTCTGTCGGTGATGTGAAAAATGCCAAACTCATTGGCAATATTTTCACCAAGGAGGAAGCTTAATCTCCTAAGAAAAGCGCTTAACTAAGGCATGAAGCATACTCCTTGGTGCCAACGCCAAGTAGGTAGCATATCTCTATACTAAAATGCCAAAATTGGCTAAGGAATAGACTCCCTTTGCGTCCTAACGCCAATGAGAGATCGACCGGGCAGAAATCTTGATAATCCCCGATTTTTGGTACGAACCGAATCATATTTTTGTGGAATAAATTACCCCAAAAAATAGGGGGAAAATGTAGTGGCCCAAAAATAGGGTCCGAAACACTAAGGCCCAAGTCGGCACGATCTGGATCCAAACCGGAATAAAACTCGAGTTAAAATAAGCCCGATACGAAAAAGGCCCAGTGTGGGGGACTCAATCAAGGGGGTGCAGAAACCCTAAAATAAATCTAGGTAATTCTAAATATGGAACAAATTCCTTAGAGGTAAATCAGGCAATGATTCTAAGAGAGGGAAGAAACACTAATCTTAAGCGGCAAGAAAGAGTATCTTAAGCGGCAAGAAAGAGTAAGTGAGATAAACCTACTTACCTTCTTAATATGATTCTAATTCCTATATATTAGACATCAGAAAACATAATCCACACCTATATAAAGGGGATTAATTCTCATAATCAGGTACGCAATTCTAGCTCAAACTCAGAGAATACATATATTCTGCCGTTACTTATTCTTGCACCCTAGTCCTTCCGGTGGGACCACCCCCACCAGTTTTTGTAGGTTTTTTGGCGGTTGATCACGAAGTTCTAGTAGAGCATATTCTGGGATTCTTTTAAATAGGTACGCTTTATCTTTCTTAGTTATTTTGATTCGTAACACCAACATTTCCATAATTCGAATGGACTTACATTAACACATCTGGAAGGGACTCTGTTCTGAATATGGCAAGCCATATTCAGAGCCTCTCCCATATGTACATGGGCAATCCCGAATTATAAAGTAAATTGTTAGCCATTTCTTTTAAGGTTATGTTATTTCTTTCTGCAATACCATTAGACTCAGGTGTGTATGGTGGAGTTTTCTCATTAATTCCATACTAACGACATACATCGTTAAACAAAATCCCCGTATACTCACCTCCTCTATCTGATCGCAATCTTTTAAGTTTCCTACCAGTCTGAGTTTCAGCTTTAACTTTAAAGATAATGAATTTTTCAAGTGCTTCATCTTTATATTTAATTAAGTAAACATAGCAGTATCTGGAACTGTCATCTATAAAGGTAATGAAATATTGTTTCTGGTCTTTAGTCAACACACCATTCCATTCACTAATGTCTATATGAACTAAATCTAATAAATCAGTTTCTCTTTTAACACTGTGAAAAGATCGTTTTACTAGTTTAGTTGAAGCACATACATGACACTTAGTTTTAACATTAACAGTATGTTTTGGTATCAAATCTAATTCTGTTTAAATAATTATCATATAGATGACCAAGACGAGCATGCCATAAATCAGATGATTCCAAACCATAGCATTAACACTAGGATAAACAAATGTATATGAATTTATTGAATCAACCTTATTCAGGAATAAACCATCTGATAAATATCCTTTGCAAATAAAAGTACCGGAATGAGTAATCACTACTCTATTACATGAAAAAGAGAGTTTGTATCCTTCTTTAACAAGATAGGATCCACTTATTATATTCCTGTGAATGTCTGGAGCATGATGCACCCTAGTTAGAGATAAAGTCCGCTTTGAAGGTGGCTTCAAATCCACGTCCCCTATCCCTTTGAGGCTTTGACTTCGGCTCCACTTTTGTTCCTCATAGTCACTGTTCCTCCATGACCCTGTCGATAAGATATGAAAAGCGAAATATCAGCACAAATGTGCACATTAGCTCCAGTATCAATCAACCATTCACGGGAATCATAAACAATAAGAATTTCAGGATTAAAGCTCATATACCTGTCATCAGCAGTGGAGGTGTTAACCTCACTGGTAACCATGTTTGCTAAAGGTCCCTCAATGGATTCGGTAGCATGACCCAGAACCAAGTTAGCCTGGTCAACCGTATCCGTCTTCTTCCCTTTACCCTTCTTAGGACATGCATTTGCCCAGTGGTCGCGCTGTCCATAAGTCCAACAGTGGTTGATCTTCACTTTCTTTGCATGGTTCTTTTCCTTTTCCTTTTCTTTGTCAATTTTAGGTTCAGAGTTGTTTCGTTTGTTCTTCCTTTTCTTTCCAGCAGTAACCAGATTTACCTTGCCAGCAACCTCAGTTAGAATCACATGACCATGAACAGTCTTGTTTTGCTCTTAATCAACGATGTCAATCATCATGTTAGTCCATGAAATGTCACCTTTCTGTCTTTTCAGGAAAAGAATAAAGTCCTTCCATGACTTAGGCAGCCTTTCAACAACCGACATGACCCAAAACTTTTTAGGAATGTCCATTTCGGACTCCTTCAAGTGTTGCATCAGATGTTCAAATTCATGAACCTGCTCAGTCATGGATTTACCATCCACTAGCTTGAACTCCTGGAATTTAGACACTATATACTTCTCAAGTCCTTGAGAATCAGTATTAGATATCTTATCTAGCTTTCCCCATAATATCTTAGTTGTATCAGTGTCAGAAGCATACACATGAAAAAGAGTGTTAGAGAGAGCAGCCAGAATAGAAGCACTGGCCACAATGTCCTTCTCTTTCCACACAGCATAAGTAGTTGCAGAATCAGCAACAGTATCATCAAGCATAACAGGTTCATATTCAATGATGGTCCATAGGCCCTTAACGTTCAACCAAAGTTTCATCTGTTTCTGCCAATAGGCAAAACTAGAACCACAACTGAAGTTTTCCGGAATTCCAGAAAAGTCAGCAGCCTTTGGGAACTTGTACATGGCCTTGTTAATAACCTTCTTTCTTCCAGATGGTTTAGCAGTGGTATCAATAGTTGCACCAGACATGATTATTAATAGTTATAATCTGCTAAAACAGTAAACACGAAATATTTCTTCAAGATTGTTGTTTATATTCACATAAATAAAGCAGTAAGTACTAGTTTAAACAAAACCCGTCCTAACCTAATCGCATAAAAATAAACACATAAGTAGGATACAATTTACTGATTATTAATAAATATATAATAATAATCAAATTATAGCAGTCCAGGCAACGTACACAAATCGGCAACGTACACAAATCGGCAGGTAATCAGTTAATACTAAGTAAAGGACTAACAATGTACCTTAGCAAGCCCAACAATAGAAAGTAGCAAATCCAAACAGCCGAGTCACTTACAAACTGAAATCTGTAAGTTGTTCTTAAAGTAATATTGACCTGCTATATGTTGCGACGGTTATTGCAAACTTCCTTCCAGGATAAAACGGCACTTCAAGTCTTTGGCGCACATCAAAAACTCGAACGGAGGACTCACACTCAGTTCACCGAGATCGCAATAGCTGCAGAGAAATATAGGAGCAAAAATTCAGATAGTGTAAAAGAGTATTAGGGTTATGTGATATACAATATATAGACTCATATAATTCGTATACACTGAACCTAAACAGTTCTAAT
>JAUEJK010196596.1:0-10591 GCA_032274865.1 Eryngium alpinum
TACCACAATTTTGTGCATCCCCCTTATTCTTATAAAGTGGTATCACCACACTACTTCTCCACTCATGCGGCATTCTATACATTGAATAAAAAATAATTATTAAAAAAATTAAATTAAAATTTAAATTTTATAAATAGGAATCAAAATTAAATTTTTTTTATATTATAAGAGAATAGATGAAGAAGTTGGACAAACTTCTCACCATCATAGTTCCAGCCAGAGTATTGATATAGATAAACCCCCATATAAAAATCTACTACTGATGAAGTGCCCTCAAGGGAGATACCTGGGACAGAATAAACATCAACTTCAAATTTAATTATTAGTTGAGCCACACTCATCACCAATATGCACTCACATGTACAGTACCCGTCAATATTAAATATTTTTAGTTTATTATGTCATTGACACTAAATTTATATAGTTTGGGTGCCTTTATTTTTACGGTTTGTTGAGATGAACTACCACTCTTCCATCGACAATTTGTCAGATATAATTTCTCAAGAACATTGAACCTAAAGTTGAAGTACTCGTGCACTTCTTCTAGTCTATTAATGGGCATATCTGTAAACATAACATGATCAAGATTCATGTATGTGATACAGGAGAAGATGATGATTGGTATAACTTTGTATCACATTTATCATATACCCTAGTAATTCAAGAGTAGTAAAAAATTATTTACGAAAGGGAGTTGTATTCTTGTAGAATAATCGACAGACTATGATCTATGAATCTGAATTAATTAAGAAACTAGCCTCGTTACAGATAGCATATTCGCATCCAGTAAGTCTTAGATCCAACCTTGAAATGATAATTTTTAGGTAACTTCCAAGTCGATAACATCAACAAACAAAATACGCAAACATACAGATAACACGAAAGTGACCCGCAAACAACACGGCGACTATATCTGCACATAATATGTCTGGTTAAAACTCTAGACTCTTTATCTGACCATCATTTTGACAAATTATGCAGTTGAGGAAAAAAGATCTATCCCACTAACAAACGAATCCGACTAGACTCGGCCTACTTGGACTATTCACATTTAGCAAATTGATAGAACTTAATGTATTGTGCTTGCTTCACATTGAATTAACATAATGCATATATATAATGCCAAAAGGTTAGATTTGTACCTTACTACTAATACCATATGCATCCTTAAAATTTTTCATATTTGCAGAGAATAGATGAAGAAGTCGGACAAACTTGTCACCATCATAGTCCCATGCAGAGTATTGATATAGATAAGCCCTGGTATATAAATATACTACTGATGAAGTGCCCTAAAGGGTGATACTTGGGAAATAATAAATAGCAACTTCAAATTTAATCAGTTAGTTGAGGCACACTCATCACCCCATCAGTATTAAATATTTTCATGTCATTGTGTCCTTGACACTAAATTTATATAGTCTGGGTGCCTTTATTTTTATGGTTGGTCGAGATGATCTACCACTCTTCCATCGGCAATTTGTCAGATATAGTTTGTCAAGGACATCGAAACTAATTAAAGTTGAAGTAGTCATGCACTTCTTCCGAGCTATTAAGAGGCATATCTATAAACATAACATGATCAAGATTCATGTATTTCATACACGATAAGCGGATGATTGGTATAACTTTAACATTACATTTATCATAAACTCTAATAATTCAAGAGTATGAAAATTTTTGGCTAAGTATGTAACATCAGCAAGCAAAACATACAAACTACATGCACACACAGATTGTAGCTACCATTAACCACACTCAAGCTGGTAGGGAACCGTTCGGCTGAAGGCCAACTTGATCTTGTTATTCAGCACTGGAACTCCTCTGCGGTGTGCAACACATGAAGCTGCAATATCACCAGCTGTAGAAGTGATCTTCTTATGTTCATTATCGTTGAGATAGTTAAAGTGTCAGTGAGGGTGAACATCCAAAGACGATGAAGTGGTATTAAGGTCCAACAAAAGAGAACAACCGGATCGAATAACTTGGTAATTGTTGGTCTATATGGATGCAATTGCAAGCTAAATTTATAAATTTTAAAACAAGAAAACATAATTTATATACTTGTTAATTTTACAAAAATAAAAATATAAAATAAATAAAAGAAACAGATAAACATGGGTGCATGTATTCTAAGCATAAATAAAAGGAAAAAAAAAACTCATCTGAAAATTCATTTTTGAAGGATATTAATATTTAGACAACTTAGATATAATTTAAAAAAACAACAATATTTGTTCTTTCACTGTGTTACAGTTAAGTTTTCTAATATATATTTCTTTATCCACATATATTAATATATGATACAAACATATTTTGTATTAAAGAATATAAAAATTTAAAAATATATTATCAATAAAAAATATTAAAAATATCTCCTAATATATATATATATATATATATATATATATATATATATATTCACTCCAAAATATTTTATTAACAAATATATATCCTAAAAAAGAGTTATAATATATATATATATATATATTAAAATTATATTAATAAGTATAAATAAATAGTTAAGAGACGTAATAAATTTTATTTTAAATGTTCAATTTTTTATATTTTTGTGTTTTTAGTAAGTTTTGTTTTCTAAATTATATATAAATTGTATAAATATTAAATAGATTAAAAAAATTTGACCTAACACTTACTATAAAGTGACAGAATGACAGGTAAGATGACGCCTGATATTTCGATAGTGTATAATAAGGGTATCGACGAAGATTTATTATTTAATTTTATCTTCATCCGGAGTTTCACTAAAAGATAAAGTTATTTAGATAGATATGGAGTATGAACAACAAGATGGGGTTCGGGGAGAAATGGGTTTGGGGAGAAATGTTCGACTGATGGGGTTTTGTTTATTTTGATTTTCATGTAGGATCCAAGTGTCATCCACGTAATAAAAAAATTATGCGTGGCAATTCTGTTAGTAATTCCCTTAGTTTTAACTGAGGAGGATAACAGAGGATACCTTTTGCTGAGAATAGTGTAGTGGATGAGTCCATTTTGAGTATAGTGTTCAATTTGATACCCGCGTTATAATAGAGTGACCAATATGATAAATACCCCGTTTTTTATATAAGTGTATTGTGCCTTGTATATTTTTCCAATAATAATTTGAACAAGAGAAATGTTGTTCAATTTATATGAGAATGCAATATAGAAATAGGTTTAAATTACTAAGAATTAAAGTTATTTCCAATTTTTCGATCTATCTGTTATTTGTAGACAAATTCGTAGTTGGAAGTTTTTTCTAAATGTCACATTTCTAGCCTTCTGTATCTGACTTTTACTTGTTCCTATAAAATAAGATAGAATAACCTTAATATTCAAACTTATTGATGGCAGCACGGCTGTATTTTCTGAATCGAAAGAATTCAATAAACTAATAATATATTAAAAATAATTTTATTAATATTTAAAATTAATAATTTAAATAATATTTATAATAAATAAATAATTGCATATTTAATATTTAATAATATATTTATCATATTATTTAATTATATTTTATATATAAATATATATATTGAATAAAAAATAATTATTCAAAAAATTAAAGTTAAATTAAAATTAAAATTCTAAAAATAGAAATCAAAATTAAAAATTTCATATAACGTCTAATGCGGTTCGATTATGGGTTCAGTAAAATGCTTACTCGTAAGTGTAACTGCTACAAATCTAAATATAAAATAAACTAGGCCTGAAAGGCCAGATTTACATGCATGTACCTTTGGCTCTATCTTATCCGCCTAATTCTTATATATTTAATACTTACGTTCACGTTTCTTTTTATCCATAACCGAACTACTCACACGTGTTTCTTTCGTCTTATTTACAATCTCCATCCCCTTCGTTTTTTTAGATGAGTGTAATGTAACGTTATTCAAAAAGTTTATCGAAATTTTTTAAAATGCATATGACAGGCTTCCGCTCATTAAAAATTATAGCGCTGTGTTCTTTTAACCACTTTTTTTAGAAAAGTTTTCTTAGAAAAAAACTTGTTTTAAATAATTTTTTATTTTAAATAAAAAACACGGAAACTGAAAAACCGTGTCTAAATTATAACTGTATTTTAGAAAATTTTGGAAAACAACTCTGTCTTGTTTTCCATAATTTTCTCTACAAATGAAAACGCGGTTTCTCAAACTAGTACAAACTATATAGGAAATGGAATAATTTTTTAAAATATATTTTCTAAATTTTCTGTAATATTCTAAAAGATGAAAAACACATAAAAATTTTAAAAATTTAAAAATAAAAAACTAGAAAATTTTTAGTGTAAAAAACACACCAGGAATTTACAAGGGAGTAATTATCTAAATTATAAATTATAGATTATATTAATTTTTGAGATAAATTTTGATATCAGATTTGAATTATTTGATATCTTTTTTGCAAACTGCATAAGTGTTACAATGTTTTTAACTGAAATATATTATTTTTTATTTTTAAATAAAATTAAAAATATGATATTTTTATTTAAAAATTATAAATAATACATTTTATTATATAATTAAAATATTTAAATATGATGTGTAAAAAGTTAAGTAGAAAAATAAAAAGAGAAAAGAAAATTATATATGAATAGTCAAAGAAAGATTACTATACACTGAACCTAGCCATAACCATAACCATGTGTAATACGATTTGTCTATAAATAGTGTGTGTTCAAAGGAACAAAACTAAATTCATCACAAATCAAATTTACAGGTCAAAAGAAATATATTATCTGAAAATGTCGCTTTGCAAAGGTAAACAAAATAAATTCAAACTCAGTTCTTAATCTTCCTCACTAAAGTTATTGAAATTTGTGCATTTTATTTGTATGTAAAAGGTAAAAGTACTTGGCCGGAGCTTGTTGGAGTGGCCGGAGAAGATGCAGTGGCGATAATTGAAAGGGAGAATTCACTGGTGACTGCTATAATAGTGAAAGAAGGAAGCTCGGTTATTGAAAATTTTAGCTGTGAACGTGTTTGGGTGTGGGTTGACTGCAATGGTATTGTCATAACCATCCCCCAAATTGGTTAATGTAATATGTAATTTTAATATTAGGCGAAAGGTGACTATCCAAATATATATATATATATATATATATGAATCGTTGAGATCTATTCTACATCACTATGAATATTCTGATTTAATAAGATTATTAATAGGACATTATAAAATAAAATCAATAAAAATTATGTTTATGATGAAGCACAAAGTAGTCGTTAAATCTTACATAGCCTAATGTGACTATAAATATAGCCCCTCTATATATATGTGTTTGTTGTATTATGTTTCATTTTGTTTTGTTTACTACTTCATTTATCATTATTTGATTTTATTTACTTAATAACTCTATATATTAGTTTTATGATTATATAATTTTGTTAAAGGAGTGGGTAATCTGTCATGTTTATAAATAGAAATTTACAAATAACAAAAGAAAAAGGTAAAAAAACTTGACCAATTCTTTTTTGGTATGTATTCTTGAGTTGTTTTTCTGTTGTTGTTTTAAGTTCATCTTTTTTATTTTAAAAATAAAGAATAAATTGCTTAACCTTTTTATAAATAATTATTCTAAAAGTCATAAGATCCTGAGCAGTGTCGATTCTATTAGAAAATATCCTGTAAATAAAATAAATATAATTTTTGATGGAAATAAAAGTAGTGGAGGGAAGAAAGTTGATCTCTAAACTTTTTCTATATCACTCGGTCATAATCTCGAGTAATTTATACACTTACAATATAGTAAATAGAACTACTATAAAGACTCTGAAGTGTTCTAGAAATATGAAAAACTAAGTTCAATTGCATGAATCATAGATATATCACATATGTGTAGAGGGATAAAACGAAATGATATAGAGAATCTAGTTTATTCATACAACACCGTTAGGCTAGATTGATATGACACCATATCTGGCCTTCCGAATATTGAATACATATGACATTAAAGGCTTCGTAAAGATGTCTGAAATCTGTTCCTGATTCTTGCAGTAATTGATAGAAATTTCTCCAGTCCTAATGAAATCATGAATGAAATAATATTTAACTTAAATATACTTACTTTTACCCTGAAAAATTGAATCATTACTAAGAGCAATTGCTGAGTTGTTGTCACAATATATCTCTGGACAACTACTTAAACACTATTTACGTTCTTGAAAGACTCATGAAAGCCAAAGACCTTGAAAGTGCCAATGAAATATATTCCGCCTCAACCGTCGAGAGAGCTACAACCTGTTTCTTTCACATCCAAAATATATTCTCTGATATACTCTTTCTATTATCATGGTGCCATGCCGAGTCGCTATCGCAAATCCCACAAGCTTAGGATTATTTACCTTCTGATAATAAATTTCATCCGAAAGCGTTCCTCCAATAAATCTTAATATCCTTTTTCCGGCATCCCACTGAGACTTCTTGGACACTCCATGAACCAGCTAATCAAACTGACCCCGTAGGTAATATCAGGTCTGGTAGCAGTAAAGTAAATTAAATTGCCAACAGGGCTCGTCAAGTTAGATCAACAGGCTTTGAATCGTCATCTTTGTATAATTTTACTCCGATTGCACTGGAGTAGTAACAGAGTTCAAATTTTCCAATCTGAACTTGCTCAATAGTTGCTGAGCATATTTTTGTTGAGAAATAAATATTCCAGCATTGGTTTATTTAATCTCCATACCAAGAAAGAAGTGTAGAAGTCCTACATCTGTAATAGAGAATCCATCTTTCATATTCCATTTAAACTCCTTAATATCTTTGACATTACTTCCCGTGATAATTAAATTATCAACATATAAATTAATAAAAATAAAATCATATTTTGATCCTTCTTTCACATACAGAGTGTGTTCAAATGGACATCTTCGGAAGCCATTCCTAAGGAAATAACTATTGATAAGCCCTCGAGGTTTGTTTTAACCCATAAAATGTCTGTTTCACTAAATAAACTTTATTTTCTGCTCCCTTCCGGATGAAACCAGGTGGCTGGTCAATGTATACCTCTTTGTTTAACACACCATTCAAAACATGGACTAATCATCCATATGGTAGATATTCCAATCGTTCTGGTCAGCAAGCGCAAGCACTAATCGGATGGTTTCAAGGCGAGCAACAGAAGCAAAAACTTCAAGATAATAAATGCTGACTTTCTACGTATAGCCCTTCACAAATAAATGAGCTTTATGCTTTTCAATTTCCCCACCTGCATTACGGTTTAGTTTTATATACCCATTTCAAATCAATTGTTTGCTTGCCAACGGGCATGCCAATTAAATCCCATATTTTATCTCTCTTAATTGCATCAGCTTCTTGCTGCATAGCCACCCTCCATTTTTCGTCTGTAGCATCGTCCTTAAAAGTAACAAGACCGTTATCTACAAATACAGCGAAGTCCACAAAGTCTTCTTCCAATATCTACCTGGTTTCGCCATAAAGTTAACGTACAGTTTTAGTCTTTTGTGGAGCATTACTCAAACTTTGGGAAGATGGTAGTGGAGTACTAATAATCTCTTCATACAGATGGCTCCAACAAATTATAATCGAAAGAAATATTTTTACTTTCATTTTCATCTTTCCACTCCCATGTCTCATCTTCATTTCATATGACAGCCCGACTAATAATAATCTTTCCGGTAATTTAATTATATAATTTGTATGCCTTTGAATTTTCATTGTAGCCAACAAAAAAGCTTTTTTCATATTTATTATCGAGTTTTCCTTGCCTTTCGGCTGGAATTTGAGAATAACACCTGCTGCCAATTTTTTTGAAATGAGAGATGCATGTTTTATGGCCGCTCCATGCTTCTCAAGGGGTCTTTCCTTTCATACTTTTAGTCGTTTCTCGATTCAGAACATAACATGCTAATGCAACAACTTCAGCCCATAATTTTGGAAGCAATTTCTTTAGTTAGCATGATATGCAATAACTCGATAATAATTCGATTTTTCTTTTCCGCTAACTCGTTCAGCTGAGGGTTGGAGCACATGGTCAGGTGATGAAAGATTCCATTTTACTTAAAATAATCTCCAAACTACTTAGCCATATACTCACCTCCACGGTTAGAATTTAATGCTTTCCATGAATAACCACTTTGCTATTCAACAAGAACTTTAGAAACCTTAAAAACACCAAATACTTCTGAATTTTCTTTTAGAACTTATAACCATAATACCCTGCTATAATAATTAATGAAAGTTAGGAAGTATGTATTATCTCCAAGAGAAGATACATGGATCGGACTACACAAATCTGAATGGATCAACCCTAATGGCTGATTTGCTATTCATGTCATTCCACTAGAAAAAGGTTAATGGTGCTTTCCGAAGACACAAGATTCACAGACTTGGTCTTGTTTGTTGATGTTAGGAATGCCTCGGACCATATACTCCTTACAAGTCCTCGAACGTCAATAGTTGTACCTAAGATGCCATAACCAAGATTTATCATTGACTATGACAGCAAAACATCGAAATGACTCATCATGAAGTCTCAAAGGGAACATTTTTTTTTTGTCATACTAACCCTTGCAATGAACAAACTATTTTTGTCATTTATTTGATATTCTCCTTGCTTGAATAAAATATGGTGTCCTATTGTAAAATTTGGCCAACGCTCAAAAGATTAAGCTCTAGTCCAAGAATATAATACACATTCGAGAAACGTTTTGTACCTTGCTTTGTTAGAACGAGTATGTCACCACGCCCTTCTACAGAAGTCGTCCACTTTCATCTGTTTTCACCTGGCGCTGAAAATGATAATCAAATGTTATAAAATTCCCACGATTCCCTTGTCATGTGATTGCTACAACCGCTATCAATATACCATGTTTTATCCAAAGAATTTTCTTACATTAGAAGCAAGAAAAACAAATTCTTCAGCCACATTCTTTGAAATTTTGGATAAAAAATTGAATTCTTGATTTTGATATCGAAGTCGCGTATAGCAATCGTTCCTTTAACGATCATATTTATGGCAGTAGTGACATTGAAATTGTGTTTGAGAGTTACCACATCATTTTCCACCTTATTTTCCACGTTCGCTGCCGATTCCATTATCATAGTGTCCTTTGTGTTCTTCCTTTCCATCAGCATAAACTTCTGAGCTTTTCTTATCCTCTGTCCCTTCCATGGGTATATGCTCTTGTACCTTGTCCTCTATACCCTCCGCGACTGGTCTCTTGTATTTGAAAAGCTTGATTAGAAGATGAATAAGTAAATTGCTTGATTCTTAATTCGTTTGATTGCAGAGAGCTAAGACTCAAGCAAAAGTTCACTCTTTGACTCTTCAATTGAGACAACTCCGTGCTCATAATTCTTAGTCATAGTCCGAAAGATTTTTCTATGATCCACTGATCCTCGAGTTCTTCTCTATTAACCTTAAGCTGATTGGAGATAGTTACAACTTTGTTAAAATATTCTTCAACAGTCTCTGTCTCTTTCATTTGAAGTAAATCAAACTCGCCCCATAGAGATTGGAGCCTTACCATCATCACCTCTCTTCACCTTTGTACACATTAAATAGAATTATCCAAGCTTATTTTGATGTTGCTGCTGCAGATATTGTTTAACAAATAGCGTCATCGACAGCCTGACATATGAAAAAGAGTGCCTTCTTATCCTTCTTACGATTCTCTTTCAAAATTGTCAATTGATGATTTGTCAATATTGACCTATCAGATGGTTTGTCATAACCATTCTCAACGATTTTCTAGAGATCTTGAGAACCCAACAATGTTTTCATTATGATATTCCACTGGCTATAATTTTTGCCATTCGGACGAGGAAGTTGGGGCTGTAATAAGTTGTTGTCTGTTGCCATTTCGGTTGCGACAAAGCAGGGTATTGCAGTACTGTTTTGACTGTGTTACAAGTTTCTTTGAGACTAATTTGGGGCTGAATAAAGAGCCTAGCTATGATACCACTTTGATGGAAGTAAAAGTAGTGGAGAGAAGAAACTTGTCCTTTAAACTTTTTCTATATCCCAATCATAATATGGATTAATTTATAAGCTTACAATATAGTAAATACATTGAACTTTTATAAAGACTCTTAAATATTCTCGGAATATGAAAAATTAAGTTCACATGCATATATGAATCATATATATACCAGATACATGTACAGGGACAAAAATAAAAATAAAAATAATCTAGAACAATCTACCTTATTCTTCCAACAGTTTTCTATTTAATTAAAGAAAATAAGAAATAACTTTTCATCAAAATAATTTTGGTTGAACAAACATAAATTTGTAAACACGGATTAGAGAACTATTACACAAGTCATATAATCTGAATAACGTACAGTTCAATCAATTGTAATAATACAGTATAGTTACCTACTGACAAAAATAACGGAGAATACACAACAAATCATCTTGTTTTAGTGCACACACTTTGCAAACATGGATACGTAAACCATATCTAAATATAATTGTAGTTGAACAGTAGAAGCAGACTAATCAACCAATATTTGGCGTTGAAGTGACAATGCCATTTCTGTCAACTTTCACCCGAACCCTGAAGCAACTGAAGTTTGTTGTTCCAAAGCTGTTTTCTGAAACAACATTCGCCTCCACGTTTCTGTT
>JAUEJK010196810.1:0-10590 GCA_032274865.1 Eryngium alpinum
CATTATGTTTTGGTTTTCTAAAGTTAAAGTTAGTTAATTATTTTTGAAATCAGAACAGTCTTTCAAAATTTTGAATAAGAGTATAAGTATTAATTAGAATATTAATTTTTTAAAATATAAATAAATAAAAAATATTAATGTTTTAAAAATTATAATAAACCAAACAAAGGAAATGATTGATTTAATATGAATCCGTTACACTAACAATGAAACAAACAAAGTAATGGGATGGATTAAATTGAATCCATTCCAATCCATCTCCATTTCTAGAGTTGAAACAAACAACCGTTGGATTCAGTCGCAACGTATATTGAAGAGGCACTTCGAGGTGTGTTATTTTTGTTGGCTAATGGTACTTATGAAAAATCTGAACCAAAATTATCAAGGCATGATTTATACCTTATAAAGTATGTAAATGATTACTTTACTCATGACTTTGGTGCTGAATTTACTTCCAATGTCTTATCTGATCCAGGAGGATATTTAAAGGATTTATCTTATTTTAGATGGTTATTAGACGAACGGAAAATTTTATTATGACGAGTCCTTTCTTGTGTTGAATGGAAACATGGTATTGATGTTTCTTAATCGTCATCTTTCTTTACAAAATGTGAGAGAAATTATTTTGGAGTCTGATTGTTATCACCCTCAATTAATCGCGCTTGAGAAAGGCTCGCAGTGCTTTGTCAAAGAATCATCAAACTATTTTAAGGGTCCTGCTAAAGCTTTTCTGGATGATATTCATTTTTTTCTAAAAAGAACTTGTGAGGAAGTCTGTTGGAGAAATTCTGGAGTCAAAATGTTTTTCAAATCTGCAAGTAACAAGTGGATTAATTGTTACTCAATGTGTTTCTGCTACTTACATAAATGTGCCAAATGGAGTGATTAGATTGTGCAAATATCTATTGACGACTTATGATCAGGGCGGCACAGAAAAAGTAAAAATGATCGTTCAAATTGATAGCGGTGTCATTGTTAACTTTGCCACTGAATGTGTTTATAAGAAATCGAGGTTTATTGTTGATTTGATGGGCCAACATGATAACTTGTATGCATATTGACTTGTTGAGTTATTACGAACACCCATGGCACATCTTTCAGATCCTGGAAAAAGACAACTTATAGGCGAGGTGCTCGACTGGAAAAGGAATGGAGGTACTCAAGCAACAGAATTTTCAGGCTCCTAATCACCATAAATGAACTTGATATTTATGTAAAAGGCTGGGAAAAAGATCTAGAACAACAGGAACAAAGGTTTGAATCTGGTCTAGAAGAACTTATAAATGCTAAGGTTGAGCAAGAGACGCGAGGCACGCAATTAGAAGAAATCCTAATGTTGCCATCTATAATTGAAGCACTCGCACAAGTACTTAATGTCTCCTCTGAGCAGGAAAAACAGAGTGAACTGGAACATATGGAGGTGTGCCGATGTTTGGTAATGCCATTTGATCCTAGTGGCAGAGATGATAGAAATCATAGAAATTGTTTTGAACTTGTGTTGAGGCTTTAATTTCATTTTTCATTCTTGAGGACAAGAATATTTTCTAGGGGTGGATATTGTCATGAACTACGTATGTTGAGTCTAGGGTTTAATGTCAGTTTGTGTCAGTTCTATATCTAAGATAGTTTTAATGTCAGTTGTTATTTTCAGTTATTTGTAGTATATATATAGAAGTAATGTAAGATGGAAATTATCTTGTAGAATGATATGAAAATTGGTTTTCCATAAACTTCTCTCCCTCCCTCCCTCGTCTCCGTCTCTTGAATTCGCTCTTACTTAACTCTGATCTCATCTCTCTCTTTACTTCTGAATTTCTGATCCATCCTCCCTCTATCTGTAATTCTAAATTTTTTGTCCTAGTAACGTCAAACGTTGTATTATGTATGTGCTGAAGAACTCAAATATACGTTTTTCCAATTCGGTGATGTTGTTTACGTAAAGTTACTGACTGGTAAAAAATGTGGTTTTGTACAATTTACTGATCAGACCGGTGCTGAGGACTCGATCCAACAACTGAATGGGTATACATACAAACTCCATATTATATATATCAAATATATACACAATACATAGATTTCAACAATCACATAAAATGGATATAAAATAAATAATTATATCAATTACATATTTTAAAACCAAATCATAACGCAGTAATCAAACTCCAGATTTAATCCCTAAATAAACTATGAATGTTCCACAAAATTTCTACAATCACGATAAGAAGAAAAATCATCACACAGTAAATATATTAAAAAATCGAAATAAACAAAAAGAAACTAACCAGTAGCCGGATAATATCACCGGAGTTCCACCCGATACGGATAGGACAAAATTCACCGGTAAGCCCTGAGTTTTCATACAATAGACCAAATATGAGTATGCACCGGTGTTAATGCATAAAAGTGACTATGTTTTAGATATAGTAATATTTGCGTGGAATTCGTGTAAGGAACATGTTATTATGCGGTAGCTGTCTTTAAGTTACAGTTATTTGATTTTATTATATTGCCATTGTATACGGTGATACTAAGATATAAGACCAAATTTATTAAATGTTATGACATCGTTTCGGGGTAACATTATATATATATCACATGGATTGTGGATACATGCTTTTGTGTAAATATATATATATATGGTTTCTGATTTTTGCATCTTCAAACCTAAGGTAGTGGTTTTAATCAACTCCCAGATAAATGGGAACGTTACATCAGTAGCTCCTACGTGAAAGTTATTACTAAATCGATTGACATATAAACTCCATATTATATACATCACAATACATGGATTTCAACAATCACATAGAAAAAAGTGGATATAAAACACACAAACATATCAATTACATATTCAAATCAAACCATAGTAAATAATTTTAACATACTCACATAATCAAACAATCTCTAAATTATCTACACAAAATTTATATAATCAGAAACACAACACAGTGAATATATGAAAAAAATTAGAATAAGAAAAAGATCAGAGAATGAAGTTTCACCGGAGAGTGTTGGAGTTTCACTGGAGATTTTGATAATCACATGCCCTAAAGTTTGTTCGTCGTGAGTTTTCGTCGGATCTTTGTTAATAAACTGAATTAATATATAAATTGAAGATTCATCCTGTATTTTATACTCTTCTCACTTTGACTAAGTATTAGTATTCTAACAGAATTAAAAAACTTAGAACAATTATTTAACATTTACAATAGCATAATAGTAATAAATAAAATAACATTAATAAAACTTATATATACTTTTATGATATTATTTTACTAAAAATTAACTTCTCTTTTAATTATTAATATTATTTTACTATTTTTATATTAATTAAAGTTAAAGATGAAAAAAAGTTTAAAATTTTAATAAAATTAAAAAAAATACGTAATAAATTTTAGAGTTCTCTTTTTTTGGTTTTAGTGATTTTTGGTTAAGTTAGAGGTGTTTTGTGTTAATATATTGGTATATTTTTTTGTACCGAAATATTCTTTTTATACAAAATTTTCTTCTGAAATACTTAATTATGATTTTATTAATTACTTAATATATATATATATATATATATATATATATGCTTGCTTGTTAATACATCACCCATCCTGAAAGTTAATAAAAAAAATTTGTTAAGTAGATCAGTTTGTTTGGGGAAAATATTTTTCTCAGTTTTTTATTTTAATTGTTTGTGTTAAAAAAAGAAAATACTTTCTAGAAAGGGAAATCCTTATAATTTTAAGAAAAATATTTTCTTCTTTTCAACTCCGGAAAATATTTTCCTGATTACAACCCAAGGTTGTTAAAATAAATACTACTATTTTATATTTTTGGTGGTAAACTTGGATAACTTTAGCGCTACTTTTACTTTCTCTGGCTTCATCTTTTCTTCCGAATGGCTAAAAATTATAAACTGTAAATTCTTTATGCCAATCTTTATGTTTCACTTATTATTCTTTCAAAATAATTTTAGGTTTTATAGTAAATCAAACTCAGATCAAAGTAATCCTCTCAAATTTGTTGGCTTCTCATCCCCTTTTTCACTTTGGAAGACAAGAAAACCTCAAGTATTTAATTTATAGATTCATATTGTTCTTATATGTTATTTATCTTTGTGGATGTAGATTATAAAATTGAGAATTAGACTTTTATACCGGATGAAATATATAAAGTTATTTACTACTTGAAAACAAAATTTCCTTTGCATGCATATCATGGATTTTGTCAAATTCATATTATGCTTGTTTGTATACATCATATATTTTTTTGTCTTCTATATGTATAATTCCAATTGAGTTAATAAATATTTTTTTCATGGTCACATCTATAGTATTTAGTATAGTAATCTTCTGATTATGTTGTTTATTTCTCTTGTACATATTTTTAAGGTCCTGGTAGAAGAAATAAATAAAGAAAATTTAGATATATTTTTATTATTAGACTAGTAAATAGTTTTTAAATTGTGGATTTTGTAGATTTGTTTAAACAATTTAATTATCTCTATTTAATTTTTTATATTTTATATATGTTTTTTAATATGCCGATATGACAACCAGTGGAGGTGAATAAATATATAACTGGATAAACAGTATTCAGGAACATGTTCTACAAGCAAATGAGGAGAATGACATAGAAGATATGCCAAAATTAGAAATGGAGTTTGAAAAAGAAATGGCTGCATATGAATTTTATAATGAATATGCTCGAGTGAAAGGTTTTAAAGTGCGTAAAGATAAGAATTTGAGTAATAAGGATGGGATCTTGATGTCTAAGAAGATTTTCATGCCACAGAGAGGGTGAACGAGGTCCTAATAAAGAGACCATATGACAAAAGAACAGAGAGCATAAACAAGAACACAATATCAAGCACGTATGGTTATTTTGCTTAATTGAAAAGTTGGTAAATATAAAATTATTGATTTTGTGACTGAACATAATCATCGTTTACAACCACCACAATATGTGCATACGATTCGCTCTCATTGGCATATATCAGAATCACAAGCATGACAAATTGACAGCATATGAATCTGGACTATAAGTAAAAGCTGCTCACGCGTTCATGGTTAAACAAGTTGGTGGAATAGAAGGCATTGGTTATACCCGGAAAGACCAGAAAAATTATCTTCGAACAAAAAGAAGAGAATCATCTAAGTTCGGAGAAGTTGGAGCTTTACTAATATATTTCAAGAGACGGGTAAATGAAGATCCTTTGGGTAGACAGTCAAATGATAAATGATTACAAGTACTTTGGAGATGTCAACACTTTTGATACTACATATAAGACTAATAAGACTTATCGACCTCTAGGAGTTTTTATTGGTCTTAATAATCATAGGCAAACTGTGACTTTCGAAGCTACACTATTGTATGACGACTCAAGTCCTTCTTTTACATGGCTATTTGAAACTTTTATCAAAGCAATAGGTGGAAAAAAACCGAAAAAGATGTAGCTATGGGTAAAACGATTCCTGCAGTCATGTCAGATACTTTTCACGGTTTATGTACTTGGCATATAAGGGAGAATGCTTAAGGCATATCAATCACTTGTACCATAAAAATCCAGAATTTGTAAAAGATTTTGAAGCATGCATTGATAATATCGAAGAAGATAATGATTTTCTCTGTGATTGGGATTGATGTGTTGCAGAAAAATAACGTTTCCAGTGACTCGTGGCTTCATACAATTTTTAAAATCAACGAAAAATGGGCTTGGGCTTATGTGCGGAAGACTTTCACAGCAGGTATACGATCCACTCAATTAAGTGAAAGTTTGAATGCTGATTTAAAAACTCACTTAAAGTCATATTTAAATTTAGTTGAGTTTTTCACACATTTCGATCGGGCGGTAAATGGGAAGCGACAAAAAGAGTCAGAAGTTGAACATGATTCGATACATAAATTGCCGAGGTTGAAAATGAAAAAAGTTCTGATGCTTTTGCAAGCCGGAGATGTGTATACTCCGCACATTTTCGAGGAGTTTGAAGAGGATTATGAGGAATTTCAAGGTGCTTACATAAAAGACTAATAAGAGAACGAACAGATATGTGTGACACAGTAGCGAATTTAAATGAAACAAAGGATCGAGTAGTAGCTGCTAACTGTTTGCAGCAAACAGTTTCATGTAATTGTCGGAAGTTTGAGACTCATGACATCTTATGTAGTCATGCTTTGAAAGTTTTGGATGTGATGAATATCAAGCTGATTCCGACCAATATATACTAAAACGTTGGACAAGAAAAGCCAGAACATGAAATAATATTGTTGGAGGTGCGCAACATATGGAGTTAGATGAGAGAGCTCATTTTACTAACAAACATAGAGAATTGTGCCCTCGAATGGTTAAATTAGTGAATCGGGTATCAGAATCTCATGAAACGTATACTTTTTTGTCTAAAGTTTGTGAGGAGTCCGCAAAAATAATTGAGTTAATGTTGGCCAAAAGCACTGATGTTGACAAAGATGTTAATGGTGAATATCAAGTTTCAGTATCAGTTACAACTGATAGAACTACGACTAAAGAGAATGTAAAAGATTTAGATGCAAAAACTTGTCGTGATGCTAAGGGTATAAAGAAAAAAGATTGCTCTTATAAAGGTCAACGTCGTCCAAAGACTTGGTTAGAAAAAACGACGAAAAGAAATATACGAAAGCTAACACAAAAAAAAAAAAAAAACTGAGAAAATATTGGTAATTCTACTTTATCTTTATTAGTTTTATCATTCTAAACTTAATTATTCATGTCTTGTATCCTTGTTTTTGTACTCAAAAGAAATAGGAAGTACCAACAGAGAACAACATTGAGGTTGCTGGAATTGAGGCTAATACTAGTTACACTTACACACAACTACTCAATGTAAGTAAGTGTTTTTTTTTGTTTAATTATATTGTTTATGTAATGTATTTTAATATTAAATTATTAAATAACATCCAGGCCTCATTAGACGATAATTCGCTTTCACTAAGTCTTGGAAGTTTGACACAGTCTTAATCAGGTGTGATGTTCTTTATCTTGTTAAAAATCTGATATTTTCTGTGTCAGGATTCTCTCCTTTTGATTTTTCAGTTTTGTGGATGTATTAGGAGGTAATTTTTTTAGTTTTAGTCAGACTGCTCCTCTTATTCTTCTTTGATAATGTGTTAGTGAAATAGATCATCTATACATAGTTATTGAGACAACTGCTTTATGTTGGTATTTTGAGCTAAGCTTTCTTTCATTTGAGGTTAACAACTAGGCAAAACTTTTAAAACTTCAGTACTGATGGTGAATATTCTTATCAATGTTCCTTTTCACAGAGTTCTGGAAACAAGTACCATGAAATGAGCCCCTATCGAGTCAATCTTGGTGATGTGAGGGATAAGCTGTATAATACACGTGAACATTATCTCTGCTGATGTGGTGATCGGCCCATTGCAGATGGAAGCCTTCTTGGTTTCTTACAACAAGTTTCTATCTTTGGGCTTTTGCTTGCGGGACTCGATATTAGACAAGAATCAGATAGGCACACAGATGTGATGGATGCTATTATAAAGCACTTGGAAATAGGATCTTATAGGGAATGGTCAGAGGAACACATGCAGGAATAACTCTCATCCGAACTCGAAGAAGCAAACGCCTTCCGTTCTTCCTAAAATCGAATAAATTGCTAATGTCTTAGATACTTTTCATGTGATTTTGGAACTCCCATCTGACAACCTTGGTGCTTACATTGTCTCAATATCAACTATCCATCTGAAGTTCTGTTCTTGCTTTTAATGTTGGTGGAGTTTTACTATTTTGTTGGTATTCGTTCTTTTGTTTTTTATCATTTGCTTAGTTTATTGTAATTTTGGTTTCTAATATTTGAAGTACCAGGCTCGTGCTTGTTTTGGCTATTGTTATGTTTGAATGAACTATGTGGCTTCAAATTTTTTATTCTGTAATATTTGATTATCAAAAAATAATCAATTTTGATTTTATAAGTTTTTTAATTTATTTTCAATAGTGAAGTTGAACCAGGAGTGTCGTGGCCACAACAAAGACGAAACAAGCCAAAGGACATGGAAGTGAAAGAAGTGGAAATGGATAGAACGCAAGACTTGAGAAAGAAATGAGTGAAATGATTGGAGTTTTGAGTTATAATGACAAAGCTGGTTACATCAGATTAGGAAATAAGGCTTTAAAAATAAACAATGTGATGGCACTTTCAAGTCCTTTGTCAACAGGTGTAGCTGCTGTTGGTAGTGTTCTTGTTGACAATCCAAGTTTTGGTTCATTGGGATGCATGCTCGGAATAGTGGCAGGAGCAATGGCTAGTGTTGTGAATACATTAGAGTATGGTGGACAAGTTAGAATGGTGTTTGAATTGTATAGAAGTAATGCAGGGATATTTAAACAAATGGAAGAGTACATAACATCAAATTTGGAGGAAAAAGAAGTGGACAGAAGAGAAAATGGCTTAGTGTTTGAAATGAAAATGGCTTTACAATTGGGAAGAATTCTTTTTGAGTTGAGAGATAGAGCTGCCAAAGGACAGACCAGTGAAGAATTTGGCAGCACGCTGTTTTGATTTTAGATATTTTTAGTTTTTTTTATCAACTTTTATATGCATTCTTTTGTATATAACTATATATTGGTTTATCACTAACATCAACTTTTAATAAATTAATTAATTATTTTATTTTTTATTTATAATAATAGATTCAATATATGGGACAATAAATTTAGAGCTGTAACAGTAAAGATTTGTTGTAACAGTAAAGATTTATTTTTTATTTAAAATAATAGATTCAATATATGGGACAATAAATTTAGAGCTGTAACAGTAAAGATTTGTTATAATAGTAAATATAATTAAATTATAGGTACATGATCATATAATTGTTTATTTATATTATTATATTATCATTGGAGTCTTTGAATTAAATTAGTTCGATTAAAATTGTTAAACATTTAAAAATAGAAAGAATACACAAAAGTAATGATATTTATTTATAATTAAATATAATTTCTCTTCAACATCGTATCGATTACTATATCCATTTTTAAATACAATTAATATTTTTAAATATCTAATAATACCTAGAAAATATCAAACGAATTTATTTTTGATATATATAAGGAATAGAGATTTTGATCCTTCCGGGGATTTTGATCCTTCCGGGGATAGAAGACTTGATTGATAACACTATTCTTAAACGTTTAGTTTGTTAGGTTACAATAATTATTGAATATTGATCAGATGGTTATAGTACAAATATTCTGAATCAAAGGACATGATTTAACCGAAAAAGGGCAAACTTACAATGGTGTGTCAAGAGCATTCTTTTCATAAAGGAAACTTAACCCAAGTGCTTGCTTAGTATAAACTATGCGCCTGTTTGGGTAAGTTAATAGATGACTTATAATTTATAACAAAATATATTAAAAAATATCTTTTTTAATGTGTGAATTGTTTATCATCTTACACAAATACTGTTATACTCGTATGATGAGAATATAAAATATTTTATAGGAGAAAAGTTAAGATCATTTATAGGTTTTATTTGAAATTTAATAAAGATATTTTTTATATAAAAAAATATAAATAAATAAATATTTTTTTATAAATTTTTAAATAATAAAAAGTTTAATATTTTTCTATATTATTTTTACTATATAACATAAATAAATTACCTTTTATTATTTTATTTTATTTTTAACTTTTGGAAATACACACGTCGTTAGGAAAAAATAATACCCCGATAATTGTAGTTTGGACTAACCATTTTATTCCTAAAAAGCGATATCTATAGTGTCTTGTGTCTTGTTTGGTTGATGAAAAAAGAAAAAGGTTACGCTAATGAGACAAAAGAAATTGATTAACCCACTAAAATTAAAACCTTTAAATTGAGAGACAACAAATCAAATAACTAATTTCAAATTTCTCTCAATCTAACCGCACAAAACAACTAGAAATAACAAATTAGAAGCAATGTGTTTCCAGTCCAAGTAATAATTTATCTAAATTTTCTTTTTCGTTCAACCAAACGACTTGTACACGAAACTCAAATATTAATTTCCTTTCGTAACATAATTTTAATAAACCAAACACGAACTACAAATATTTTACATTTCAACTCTTTTCTTATACTATTTTAATAGTTTTCTTACATTTATTCAGTAACTTTACAATATAAATGAGGAAGTCCGAACACAAGCACTACTAGAGCTATTGTCGAAAATTGTGGCACAATAAACACCAGCAATAAGTTAGTCCACTACGGTGCAAACATTTCCAACCATATTCGGCCTTGTTTGTTTTAAGATTTTACAAGAGGCCAAATATAGACAAGCTTTCAATGTTCGAGATTTTAGAAGAGGTCAAATATAGACAAATTTTCAATATTCGAGATTACAAGACGTTAGACCAAAAATTCTAACTCGTGTTTGTTCAATCGAATGAAAAGCTCAAGAACAATAACCGAGCATCTGTATGAGTCAGATTGATTCATTACGGATCATAAGAGATATTAAATCGAGTCGAAGCTACCTTATGTGATTGCGAACAAATCAAGAGGAATTCAATTCAGTTTACGACTTTAAAACAAATCTCTATCAGAATAACACTGCAAACTCACTAC
>JAUEJK010196917.1:0-16958 GCA_032274865.1 Eryngium alpinum
ACACAGTGCAAGAGTATTAACTGGTTTACACCTACAGCAAACTTTACCAAACATAAATCACAACAAGGTACTCCAACATGCCACATAAGATGGGTTACCAACTAAGAAGTAATGACCGTGTGCGTGTATGTGTGTGTGTCTGCAAACATAGATATATCAGGTCATAGTCCTGGTGTCGACCAATCCCAAATTGAACATTATGTTAAAACTTACTAACAAACCACTACCAATTTGCACTTAAACATAAGAAAACAAACAAAAAAAGTTGCCAATAGCAAAACTTGTACTCAAGTATACAATAATAACACATATGTTTATACATGAATCCATTCACTCAAATCACTATGAAGATCTAGTAATAGAGAACTTGTACTTAAATCAAAACAGAAATTAAGAGTGATAGAATAATTAATTTAGGGATTTGAAGTCGATACCTTAAATTAGGGGTTACAGCGATGGCGAATGGAGTTTTCTTGGATGATTCTCGAAAGTCATGTACAAATAAATCTCCGATCTAAAAAGTCCAACTGCAGCTGTAGATTTCTCTTGGCTCGGTGTGATTTGAAATGACAGGGTTTGAGGTGGTATTTGAAATTCTGAAAGTTTAATATGTTTTAAATTAACAGGGAATTGAGCCAATTACAATTCCAAATATTTTCAATTCCCAAACAACTGAATTGGCCCAATTCCGGGATTTGAAATCAATTCTGAGTATCCAAACAGGCCATTAATGGATTCAATATTGGGGCTTTTGTTGGAGACAGTGCTAGAACTATTAGGCATTTGAGAAGTAGATGAAGACATAATATAAGAATAATTGAAGTGATAAAATTATGAAACAAGAATAATTTGAGACTACTAGTATGAAAATTATTATTGTATAAGTGAATGAAATAGAAGAGGATTTTTATGGTATTGGAAGAACTAGCAGTGAAAATTTTGGACGAATATACCCCCGTAATATAACCTTTCATAGCTGTTGGAGAGGATATTTCTAGAATTTGTGTCGTCTTTCAAAATCAGTCTTTATAGACCAGTCTTTGTAGACCAGTCCTCAAACCAGACTTTTTCGACCAGTCGTTGAATTAGTCTTTTTAACCAGTATCAGTCCTCTTGACCAGTCTTTTGACCAGCCTTTTTTATGTGTACTCGGTCTTTTGTTAGTCTTGATCTCAAAATTAAAGACTACCAGGACTGGTAGGACCAGTCCCAGACCAGTCCCAATCTTTTTAAAGACCGGTCCTTCTAGTCTTTTTCCAATCCAGTCCAGGCAGTCTTTTTAGTCCCAGTATTTTTGTTCATCTCTAAATTCAAAACCTCAAGAGCCCAAAAACCTACAACACCTGAATTCAACAAAACAAAATCCAACAATTTTTGGGGCTCTCTCCCATATCGCTAATTCAAACAATGGGCATGAAGCCTAATCTTCGTCATCATCTTATATCCCAATCGATTGATATAAGCTAGCCCAAAACCCTAACTTCATAACCTTTTCACCAATAACATAAAACACTGATCGTGCAGTTAATTCTAGGTATTTTTCACCAGCAACATGGAGGCTCCTCAACCCTCCAAAACACATCTAGCAACAAATGAAAACATATGCATAGGCATCCCGCACCGATATTTCACATTCAAGATAGAACGAATCCTTAAAATCTCTTGATCACATGCTAAAAAAACTTAGTAAAATTTAATAAAATGACTTGCATGAATTCAATACTATTTCTTATTAAAACAATTAAATAAAAGAACTCCTTTATTTTCCGCCAAGTGGAAATTATCGGTAATAAAAATCACAACAAGCCTTTAAAGATCCAGGAGTTATCTCTCCTCTCCAAAAATACACACACACTCAACAAACTATCTCTCTCACTCTCTACACGAATTCAATACAAAATAAATTATTTCTTATTAAAATAATAATATAAAAGAACTCCTTTATTCCCTGTCAATTGGAAATCATCGGTAATAAAAATCACAATAAGCCTTTAAAGATCCCTCTCCTCTCCAAAAACATACACTCAACAAACTCTTTCTCTCTCACACACACACACTCTCAACAAACTCTCTCTCACTCTCTACTCTCTCTCTCCCAACCCTAGCTCTCCTCTCTAAAACAAACATGGATTCTATTCAGAAAATAGTTGGAGAAGATGCAAAGGTCTATACCTTTGTGAAGGCAATTGGTTATGTTCCCTGTGACGCTGGACGGATCACGGAGCAGCGTGTTTGAAGTATCATCTTCTTCTTATTCGAGTAGCTTATTGCACACGAAGCAGTGCAAAATGTTGCACTTATTTTGACTCCATTGGAGGATGAGGAGATCTACGAGGCCATGAAAGTGCAACTGCAGAGCACAAATGACTTTTGCTTGAATCCAGAAAACAGAAACAAAGTTACCAAGTTTGCTCTCTCTCTCAAATCAACTCATTCATTGGATACAGTGTATGAAACGTTCTATATCTCTGTATTACTTTTCCGTATGGAAAGGACGTCATGCATTTGCTTTCATTTCTCCATACGAATCATCCCGAAGGCATGCCAGAAGGTTTGATTTTCAAAATTTTGGGTGATGTTTTGTTCGATGTTACGAGTCTAGTCTTGATCTCAAAATTAAAGACTACAAGAACTGGTAGGACCGGTCGGGACCGGTCCCGGACTAGTAGGACCGGTCTCGAACTGGTAGGACCGGTCCAGTCTTTTTAAAGACCGGTCCTTCTAGTCTTATTCCAATCCAGTCCAGGCAGTCTTTTTAGTCCCAGTCTTTTTATTCATCTCTAATCAAAACCCCAAGAGACCAAATACCTACAACACCTGAATTCAACAAAAAAGAAAATTTTTGTGGGGATCTCTCCCATATCGACAATTCAAATAATATGCATCCAGCCTAATCTTCATCATCATCTTATATCCCAATTGGTTGATATAAACTAGCTCGAAACTCTAACTTCACAACCTTTTCACCAACAACATAAAACAATAATCTTGCAATTAATTCTAGGTGTTTTTCACCAGCAACATGGAGGCTCCTCAACCCTCCAAAACACATCTAGCAACAAATGAAAACATATGCATAGGCATCCTGCACCGATATTTCATATTCAAGATAGAACGAATACTTAAAATCTCTTGATCATATGGTAAAAAAATGTAGTAAAATTTAATCTCACCATTGTAACCAATGAAAGCACTATTGTGATGAACGATGTGATCCGCAAGATTTCTTCATACTGCTGCTGCTCCAAACAATAAAGAACGTCTCACTTGTGATTTAGCCAATTCATAGGCTTTCTTATCTTTAACCATGACTACTTTAAAGACTACCCTTTCAACGTTATAACTCATCGGGACTGATAAGTTTGTGGACATCGGAGATACCATTGCCTCGTAAGCCGAGTGATATCGATAACGACTGTTCAAGATTCCAATGGACTTGGTGATGGTGTATATATTTCTGTCATCTCCTACAATTTCCACGGCAGTTAATAAAGAGTAGAAAAATATATGAGAGAGAGAAAGTGAGTAGGAGGACTTGGTGATGGTGTATATATTTCTGTCCTCTCCTACAATTTCCATGGCAGTTAACAAATAGTAGAGAAATATATGAGAGAGAGAGAAAGTGAGTAGGAGGAGAGGGATGAGAGAGAATACGAAGAGGAAGAGGGAGAGAGAGAGAAAGAGAAAGGGAAAGATTAGAGACTAGAGAGTGAGTTAGTTATCTTTTTTGCCAATAGGAGTCTTAAAAAAACATATCTTGTTAATGTTACATTTTATATATAATAATACTAAATTAGATATCGAACTAATAATTTGGGACTTTAAGTAAGATTTCTAACTTCTGTAAACATAACCTTACAATCCATTACCCTTGAACAACAAGTTATATCCAAATATAAAAGACAATTAGAAAGAGATCATATGTTTCAGGGTTAATAATCAATAGACAAGCAGAAGTAGTATTATAAACATAATGCAGACGGAAATATCATTAGCAGATTTGTAAGTGCTTAGCAGCCTCAGTTATGAATCCATGGCGAAGAAGAACACTAGGCAAAAGCCTGTCATTCGAGTCTTCTATCAAACACATATTCATGAAACTCACGAATTTACCTAACAACCTTGAAAAATGCTTCACATCATTCTTGTCTCCTATGCTTGTAGCCACTTTAAAATATTTACCACTATTCAGAAATGAAATGTTGCACCACATCAAAGTTCTAGCATCAAAACCCAAAGAGCCCAAATATCTATAGCACCCGAATTCAAAAAAAAAAAATCCAACAATTTTCTGGGGCTCTCCCCCATATCGGTAATCCAAACAATAGGAATGAAGCCTCGTCTTTAGGGCTGTAAATGAGCCGAGCCGTTCTTGAGCAGCTCGGCGTTTGGTTTGATAAAAGCTCGTTCTTGTTTGATTTGATAAATAAATAAGCCCAACTCGAAGCTCGTTTAGAGGTTCGTGAAATAAACAAGCCGATGTTGAGGAAAGAAAAGCTCGGCTCGTTAAGGTTCGTGAACAACTCAATTATAAGTTCATGAACAATCTTTATAAGAAGCTCAAATAACAAACTCATTTAATTTTTTTATAAAGTTTTATTTTTTTATATTTAATCTTGTTAATAAATTGATTAAAGTATATATATATATAATCATTAATATACGATGGTCTTAGTAATAATTTTTTAATGATCATGTATACTTATTATCAATAAATATATCATTAATTTTGTGAGATATTTCAACCCTAACGTTTACTTAACAAGAAAAATATACAAAATAATACTCATAAAAATGAGTAGAAAACTGTCATACAAAAAAGATGAGGTGTATATATATATATATATATATATATATATAATATGATCTTAGTATATTATATTAAAAGACAATATTTAAATATAAATTATTATATAATATAAGTATAGTAAGCTCGATAATGTTCGACAAGGCTCAACATTCGGCTCATGTTCAAATAAGCTCGTTTGGGTTCGTGCTCCACAAAAACTTGGTTCATGATCAAGTTCGATTAATTTTTCACGAGCCGAGCTCGAGCAAGCCAAAGCTCGGCTCGGTTCGATTCATCTATAACACACATATTCCTTATATTATATATCCCAATCGGTTGATATAAACTAGCCCCAAACCATAACTTCACAACCTTTTCACCAACAACCAAAAACATTGATCTTGCAGTTAATTCTAGGTGCTTTCACTAGCAACATGGAGGCTCCTCAACCCCTCCAAGACACATCTAGCAACAAATGACGTCATATGCATAGGCATCCCAGACCGATATTTCACATTCAAGATAGAACGAATACTTAAAATCTCTTAATCACATAGTAAAGAAACGTAGTAAAATTCAATATCACCATTATAATCGATAAAAGTACTATTGTGACAAATGATATGATCGGAAGATTTCTTGGTACTGTTGCAGCTCAAAACAATAAAGAATATCTCACTTGTGATTCAGTCACTTCATATACATGATTATCTTTAACCTTGACTACTTTTAAGACTACCCTTTCAGTGTTATAACTTCTCGGGACTAGTTAGTTTGAGGATATCGGAGACACCATTGCCTAGTAAACCATGTTATATCGATAACGACTGTTTAAGATTCCAATGGACTTACTGATGGTGTATATATTTCCGTCCTCTCCTATAGTTTCCATGGCAGTTAATAAAGAGTAGAAAAAGATTTGAGAGAGAGAAAGTAAGTAGGAGGAAAGAGAGTAAAGATAATACAAAGAGGGAGGGAGGGAGGGAGCGAGATTATAGACTACAGAGTGATTTAGTTATCTTTTTTTCCAATATGAGTCTTAAATACAGAGCATATCTTGTTAATTTTACATTTTATATATAACAATATTAAATTGGATATTAAACTAATAATCTGGGACTTTAAGTAATATTTCTAACTTTTGTAAACCTAAACTTACAATCCATTACCTTTGAATAACAAGTTATAGTCGATATAAAAGACAATTAGAAATAGATCATATATTTCAGGGTTAACAATCAATAGACAAGCAAAAACATTATTATAAACATAATGCAGACATGAATATCATCAGCAAATTTGTAAGTGCTTAGCAGCCTTAGTTAAGAATCCATAGTGAAGAAGAACACTAGGCGAAGGCCTATCACTCGGGTCTTCTATCAAACACATATTCATGAAACTAACGAATTCACTTGACAACCTTGAAAATACTTCATAACATTTTTTATCACTTATGCTTCCAGCCACTTTAAGAAATTCACTACTGTTCTGAAATTGATGAAATGTCACACCACATCAAATTCTAGCATAAAAATCCCAAGAGACCAAATATCTACAGCACCCGAATTCTCACAAAAAAATCCAAAAATTTATGGGGCTTTCCCCAATATCGGCAATTCAAATAATGGGCATGAAGCCTCCTCTTCCTCACCATCATATATCTTAATCGGTTGATATAAACTAGCCCCAAACCATAACTTCACAACCTTTTCACCAAAAACATAAAACACTTATCCTGCAATCTTTTGTTAGTCTTGATGTATACTCATTCTTTTGTTAGTCTTGATCTCAAAATTAAAGACTACCAGGACTGGTAGGACCGGTCCCGGACCGGACCCAATCTTTTTAAAGACCGGTCCTTCTAGTCTTTTTCCATTCCAGTGCAGACAGTATTTTTAGTCCCAGTATTTTTTTTCATCTCTAAATTCAAAACCTCAAGAGCCCAAATACCTACAACACCTGAATTCAACAAAAAAGAAAATCCAATAATTTTTTGGGCTCTCTCACATATCGATAATTCAAACAATAGGCTTGAAGCCTAATCTTCGTCATCATCTTATATCCCAATCGGTTGATATAAGCTAGCCCAAAACCCTAACTTCACAACCTTTTCACCAATAACATAAGACACTGATCCTGCAGTTAATTCTAGGTGTTTTTCACCAGCAACATGGAGGATCCTCAACCCCTCCAAAATATATCTAGCAACAAATGACGTCATATGCACATGCATTCCATACTGCTATTTCACATTCAAGATAGAACGAATACTTAAATTCTCTTGATCACATGGTAAAAAAATACAGTAAAATTCAATCTCACCACTATAACCGATGAAAGTTGTAACACACCGAATCCGGGCCTGGGAGAATGACCTGAATCCTGTACTGGAACATACAAAACTTATTTTACAAAACCCAACCAACATATTATTATTACAGTTTCTTTCAGGTTACATCTGCTACTTCAAAAGTTAACCATTTAAGTGCGAAATTCCTGTAGGGTCTTCTTCAAGTTTTCTATTGGATCCCTAAGCACGTGGGTCGCTAAATTCTTGATCACCTGAAAATATTATTTTAAAAGAAATGGTCACCTTTTAAGGTTGAGTGAGTGTTCCGTGAATGCTCGTTTATGAAAATAGAATACAATTTATGAGAAAATAGATTCAGTTTATTTACAGAAACTATAACACACAAGCAACATAGTTTCCTCTTATCTAAATAGACTCGTCAGTCTTGGCCTTATCTCTCCACAGAACATGGCTGCAGTTTCATGCTAAATAAATCCTCATATCCGTTATAACCAACTTCGAATTATAGCCCTGAACGAGGCACACCAAAGCCTCCATACCTAACCGTCATAGCCCACTGCTAGTCTGGTGGATATGGTCCGCTTTAGGCAAAGGGCCCGACACAATATAAACAGTTTCACGAAATAATGTATGCACGACTAAAATAATCAACATATGAATATGACATTTAAAATAAATGAACAATACTTGAAAAATTAATACATAAATTTATTATTAGGACATGTTATTTAATTAAAAATAAACACTGACATGTTGAATTTGATTGTTACGTGTTCTTTACTATAGCTTCGTTCGTCATTGTCCTATAAATTTTAAGTACCAACACTTACATAAATTAATTATAAATAAATTATATAACTATCACTTTAGTAAACAATTAATTAAGAATATAAAAAGAGACTAAAAGGGCTAAATAGTGGGAAACAGAGTAGTACCTTAGAGTTCTGAAACTTAAGTAAGTGTTAGCCTTATAACAAATAATCTGATGGAGTATATATATAGGGGCACTAACCGACTATTTCAATAATATAATAATAGTATGTACACCTCTCTTATACGTGTATCAGAAATGGCCAAATATTTCTATAACTTCCACGTATACATTACTTAGCACTTTTAACTTTCTTATTTACCAACAATTCCACTAACTTCATTTAATATTATAATATCATAATTTATTTTACTTTACTTTACACTCTTGTCACATATATGTATGAACTAATAATATTTGAAAAACTAACTTACAGGAATATATAAAAAGTATTAGATTATTATTAAGAGATTTGTAAAATGGGTCGGGCCACATACAAGACCAACTTTCAATTCACATATTAATTTAAATTATGTAATAAAAAACGTAGCAGAATATTAATTAGTATATTTATCAAACAATATTAACAATTAAATTTATTATTATTATTATTATTATTATTATTATTGATAATAATTGTACAAAAGCAGGTTATTACAAAAGCACTATTGTGACGAATGATGTGATTCGAAAGATTTCTTGGTACTGCTGCTACTCAAACAATAAAGAACGTCTCACTTGTGATTTAGCCACTACATAGACCTGCTTATCTTTAACCTTGGCTACTTTTAAGAGTACCCTTTCAGCGTTATAACTCATCGGGATTGGTAAGTTTGAGGACATCGAAGACACTATTGCCTCGTAAACCATGTGATATCGACAACGACTGTTCAAGACTCCAATGGACTTAATGATGGTGTATATATTTTTGTCCTTTCCTACAATTGCCATGACAGTTAACAAAGAGTAGATAAACAAATGAGAGAGAGCAAGTGAGTTGGAGGAGAGAGAATAGAGAGACTACGAAGAGGATGAGAGAGAGATAGACTAGAGACTATAGAGTGAGTTATTTATCTTTTTTGCCAATATGAGTCTTAAATACAGAGCATATTTTATTAATTTTACCTTTTGTATATAATAATGCTGAATTGGATACTGAACTAATAATTTGGGACTTTAAGTAATATCTCTAACTTCTGTAAACCTAAACTTATAATCCATTACCCTTGAACAACGAATTATATCCAATGTAAAAGATAATTAAAAAGATCGTATATTTCAGGCTAAACAATCAATAGATAAGTAGAAGAAGTATTATAAACACAATGCAGACAAGAATATTATCAGCAGATTTGTAAGTGCTTAGCAGCCTTAGTTACGAATCCATAACAAAGAAGAAAACTAGGTGAAGGCCTGTTACTCTGGTTTCTATCAAACACATATTCACGAAACTCACGAATTCACCTGACAACCTTGAAAAATATTTCACAACATTTTTGTCTCTTATGATTGCAACCACTTTAAGAAATTCACCCATGTTCTGAGATTGATGAAATGTTGCACCACATCAAAGTTCTAGCATCAAAACCCCAAGAGCCCAAATATCCACAGCACCTGATTTCACAAATTTTTCTCCAATAATTTCTAGGGCTCTCCCCCATATCGGAAATTCAAATAATAGGCATAAAGCCTCCCCTTCCTCATCATTATATATCCTAAGCGGTTGATATAAACTAGTCTCAAACCCTAACTTTCACAAAATTTTCACCAACATAACACATTAATCCTGCGGTTAGTTCTAGGTGTTTTTCACCAGCAACATGGAGGCTCCTCAACCCCTCCAAAATACATCTAAAAGCAAATAAACTCATATGCATAGGCACCCCACACCATTATTTCACATTCAAGATATAATGAATACTTAAAATCTCTTGATCACATGGTAAAGAAACATGGTAAATTTCAATCTCCCCATTGTAACCAATGAAAGCACTATTGTGACGAATAATGTGATCCGGAAGATTTCTTGGTACTGCTGCTGCTTCAAACAATAAAGGATGTCTCACTTGTGATTTAGCCACTTTATAGACTTGCTTATCTTTAATCGTGACTACTTTTAAAACCACTCTTTCAGCATTATAACTCATCAGAACTGGTAAGTTTGAGGAGATTGGAGACACAATTGCGTCGTAAATCGTGTGATATCGACAATGACTGTTCAAAATTCTAATGGACTTAGTGATGGTGTATATATTTCCGTCCTCTCATACGATTGCCATGGCAGTTAACAAAGAAGGGAGAGAGAGATGAGGAGGAGGAGAGAGGAGAGAGAATACGAAAAGGAAGAGAGGGAGAGAGAGATCAAATACTAGAGAGTGAGTTAGCTATCTTTTTTTGCCAACAAGAGTCTTAAATACAAATTATATCTTGTTAATTTTACCTTTATACATAATAATGCTAAATTGGGTTTTAAACCAATAATTTGGGACTTCAAGTAATATTTCTAACTTCTGTACACCTAAACTTATAATCAATTACCCTTGAACAACAAGTTATCCAATATAAAAGGCAATTAGAAAGAGATTTGTGCGTGCTTAACAACCTTAGTTACGAATCTATGGCGAAGAAGAACACTAGGCGAAGGTCTGTCACTCGGGTCTTATATTAAACACATATTCGCGAAATTCACGAATTTGCCTGACAACTTTGAAAAATACTTCACAACATTTTTGTCTTTTATACTTGTAGCCACTTTAAGAAATTCTCCCATGTTCTGAAATTGATGAATGTTACACCACATGAAAGTTCTAGCATCAAAACCCCAAGAGCTCGAATATCTACAGCACCTGAATTCATAAAATTTTCTCCAACAATTTCTGGGGCTCTTCCCCATATCAACAATTCAAACAATGGGCATGAAGTATCCTCTTCCTCATCATCATATATCTCAATCAGTTGATATAAACTATCCTAAACCCTAACTTTACAACCTGATCACAACCTTATCACCAACAACATAAAACACTGATCCTGCAGTTAAATTTAGGTGTTTTTCACCAGCAACATGGAGGCTCCTTAACCCTTCCAAAACACATCTAGCAGCAAATGAAGTCATATGCATACACATCCTGCACCGATATTTCACTTTCAAGATATAACGAATATTTAAAATCTCTTGATCACATGGTAACGATGTGATCCAGAAGATTTCTTGGTATTGTTGCTCTAAACAATAAATGACGTCTCATTTGTGATTTAGCTATTTCATAAACTTGTTTATCTTTAATCTTGACTACTTTTAAGACTACCATTTCAGCATTATAAGTCCCCGAGACTGATAAGTTTGAGGACATCGGAGATACCATTATCTTGTAAAGTATATAATATCGACCACGATCATTCAAGATTTCAATGAACTTAACGATGGTGTATATGTGTCTGTCCTCTCTTACAATTACCACGACAGTAAACAAGCAACAGATAAAGAAAGTAAAGAGTAAAGTGAGAGTATAGAGAAAGTATAGAGAGAATGTGAGTACGAGTATTATTAGAGAGTATGAGAGTGAGTTTGTTAGAAGCAGCCGGAATAATTTTTTTGGAAAAGAAGCATAAGGTCACAAAAACAATTCTAAACTAAATTCTATACATATAGCAATTCCAAAAAAGAGGACACTACACTAATAAGAACGTTTTTGCGGGGGTTATAGGCTTATAGTGGTTAGTAGGTTGTTATTTGATTCTAATTTCTTTATCTTTAATTACCAAAACATAAACATCTAAAATGTGAATGTTTTGTTAGTATTTTATTATTAATAATAACTGAAACTACATAAATTTATTATATATACTCTATGTTTTCAATTCTAAAGAACTACTTTTGATATTTGAAGGAGAAAAACATAAAAAGGAGTACATTTAAATTTTATGGGAGAAAAGAAATATTACCTTTTTAAAATTTTTTATTTAATAAAACTATTTTAATTATATCTAAATTTAGAACTAAAACACTAAAACTTTTAAAGCCACTGTATATATATTTCTTTATAGTTCCTCAAATTATATGACGAAAAAAGAGAAGGTACAAAATAATTATAAATTTGGGTTCAAACAAACCCACTGAATTTGAAGAAAAGGACAACATCAAAGTTTATGCAATTAACTGGTTCAATTTCTTTACCATCTTAATTAACTTATTATTAAGATAATATATTACATTCTTTTAATATTAGATATAATCATTAAATATATATTTAATTAAAAATTATATTCAATGTCAAAGTATAAGTTAAAGATATTTGTATAAATGTAATTTTTTGAATATTTATTAGACTTATTTTATTAATTATTTATTTTAATTTAATAATTAAATTATGATTAAAATCCTATTACTTATAGTTATATAAAATCAACTAAGTAAAAAAAATTATTGTATAAATATAGTGACACCGCCTCCTACAATAATCTAGCATTCATATCCGCGGCGGGATTTCTGCACAAATCCGTTTAGCTTGTAAAATGCTTGTTTGTGTATGATTTATACTTATAAGTTATAAGTAATTTTATACTTATAAGTAAATTATAAGTTTTGAAAATATAAGTGACACAAGTGTTTGCCAATACAACTTATAATAGGATCGAGTGTTTGGTGCTTATAAGAAAGAAGTGTGTGTTTGGTAATTAATTACTTTTTTTAATTTTAACTTTTTTAAAAATACTTAAAAAATTAGAATTATTATATTTAATAAATATATTAATATAATGGAACTCATATATCAATACAAACAATTTTTTTAAAATAAGTAAAATTACAATACAATTGAAATACAAATTATGAGTTAACTATTTGAAGTGAAATGTGTTCACGTACGGATTGTCTGTAAATATTATTGTCATCTGATGCACATTCATGTTTAGTGCCCTGATTACTGCCCGGAATCGCCGTCGAGGGATCCCAATTTTCTCTTTCTGCAACTGCAAATGCCTCACCATAATTTTTCTTCCTTAATTATGAACGGCCATTGTAGCAATAACTATGTCTCTTTGCATATCTACGGGATAGTGCGACATATATTCTAGAATTAAAAACCTCGCTCTCCATACTCCAAAACTGCGTTCTATTATATTTTTACACGAGGAATGCAAATAATTAAATTTTTCTTTTCGATTTCGGGGCGCACCCCTCCTTTGTGAATTTGCATGATGGAATTCTTTCACGTGATATCTTATGGTTGATGCCTTATACAACCCCATATAACCCAACATATGTGGATATCCAGCATCCACAAGATAATATTTTTCATTTGATGGGTGTGGAAAATTTATACCTGGCTGAAGTAAAGCTTGATTGAAGATTCGACTATCATGAGCAGAACCTTCCCATCCAGCCAATACGAACGTAAATCATAGGTTAAAATCATAAATTGCCATTATATTTTGTGTCGCATAACCTTTACGTCCAACGGATCGTGCCCTATCATCAACTAGAGGTCGAGCTTTAATATGAGTACCATCAATTGCTCCAATGCAGTCATGTTCATACACTTATATTAACATAGAAAGATAAATTTCCAAAATAATTATATATAAAGCACGGATGCTTACTTTAAAAAATGGAAGATAGCGAGAATGTTGAGGTGTGTGAAAACCAACTCCTGTAGTTGTGATCCAGAATTATTATATTCGATGTTAACCTATTAACTGCTTGTAAAACTAAAAAAAATGTTGGTGTATTATTTCACCTGAGTAATTTAACATTTCTTGAATTACTTGATTGCTTACGCCATGGGCACATGTTATCAGAAACATTCTCACTTGTTCGTAGCAAGACATTCCACGGGTCCCTTCTAAATTATAATGATTCGATAAAACATGAGAAAAATTGACAAACGTATTTTTATACATCCGAAAATTTTGGTGGCATCAATTCTCTCTTCCGTTTAATATCTCGATAATGAATATGGAGCCCGTACGAATAGAATTGCGACACTGTGTTTTATATATATAGGCTAAATAATAGTACATTAAATGCCTGTAGCCATTATCTTACATGCAGCATTCCATTGATAGACGATATTTGCTTCCATCTGTTGGCTAATTTGTTCAAAGAGGTACATTTCGTTATCTGTTTCCTCATTAGAACCTGAAGCAGAGCTTGAAGACATATTTGAAGTTTTTGTGTTTCTTATGAATTGATAGTGAGATACACATATGCATTGCACATATATATATAGGTATAAATTGAGAAAAAGTTAGACTGGAAAATAATTCGTGTTACTGGCATCACATGTTACCGTAATAATTTTGATAAGATTGGACTTTGAATATGAAAAAAGATGGAATAATTACTAAAGTTATGGCGATAGCAAGTGGTGTGGTAGCAAGTGGTGTGGAGGAGACTGATGAATAAGGCAACTTCAATTATAATAATACTGCTTTCTAACTTTATTAAAGTTGCCATCATATATTCCTGTTTAGTAGTAATATGTTTAGATAAAGACAGAAGTTGCAATAGACGGGAATAATATTCAATGAAAAGCATACATATATATTAATAAATTTTAGTCGGATCTAAGAGGAACACGAATAAAAGAAAGTAGCAGTATTACAACACCATTACATTATACTACAATACAATAGCAAATAGTGTCTTTAGACACTCATAGGCGGCATGGAAAAATCCCACAGTAGAGCAAATCGATAATTCATTTCTCTCTATATTATATTCATCATACTTAAAGCCCGACCAACCCACACGAGCATGATCATTTAGCTGGTTCATGAAGATAACTCTATTTTCAGACTTTCCAAAGAGACTCTACGAGAAGTAGTATAGTGGAGTATACATCTCTATTTCAGCGAGACCGTCAAGTAAAGTCATGCACTGCTCAGTTGTCGGGCTTGGAGGTGGAGCAAAATAATTCGACGTCTCCTTACTCTTTGTCAACTGTATGTTAAGTAGAGATTGAATATCCTCTTTGATCGACGATGCATTAGACCTTCTCGCTTAGAGCCGCTGCTTGTTCAGTATTCGAAAGGGGAGGGCGGAAACAGACTTTCCTTCTGCCGATGTGCACTGCGATCTGGTAATAACTCATCGATGTCTCCACTTCCTTCGGCGTTGAGGTCGGTATTTACTTCAAAGGGGGAATTGAACTCTCAAAATTATCAGAACTTATCCCAACGGCAGTTTGTTGAGTAGAGGCACGTGATCCCTCTACGGTGGCGACTATTCCACGAAACAACTCATCACATTTAATTGCCACATAAGTTAGATCTTTGCCACGAAATTTCTTGTACAATTTGTTGACCTGTAACATGAAGAAAAAAAACTAAACATATTTAAAGAAGCTGTGTAATGTATGAAGCAATGATATCACACGATGTTATCACTTGGATCCCTAAAACAGTATACGTCAGGCAGCTTGACACATATCATATAGGTTACATTTATCGCGCTTCTTTGGTAAAAATAAGTCATGATGACAAATACACACCACCATATAGTTCTTATTGTCAATGTTAATCCAGGGTATATTGTCACATTATCATCGCAAAAAAACAACTTATAGTTAAAATATAACATACATTCTATAAAAGCACAACAATGAGAACAAGTACCAGGTTCGATCATCAAACCAATTCCATAAATCATATATTCAATGATGAAATAAGAAAACAAAATCAGCACATGTTACCATCAAAAGTTTATTTGTACAGGAACATTAACAAAAAAAAAGTATATAATCAGACAATATGAACGCATAGTTTTGTTTTTAGCACTAAACCAACTTTCACTTTGAATGCATATATTAAGTTATAAAGCTGGAAGCAGCCTCAAACCTAATATTAACTTGGTTAAAAATTTCAATCAGTTGCACTTTTGCTAGAAATGATAGTGGAAGACTAAGACAAGTCGCACCACTAAGAACTATATACCGGTGAACTATTTGATGGCTAAATTTGATATTTTATTCTCTTCTTATTTAGAGTGCTACTCCTAGTTTATGAGTATGATATTTAGAAAATATAACCAACCGTGTACATCATAACTTATGGATCTAAACTGTTGTGTGCCTTGTCCATTGGGATTATATAGTGACCACATAAAACTTATGCGAGTAAATACCATAAATATATTTATAGAAAAGCAAAAGATGGATAAAGATTATAGAGAACAAATGTTGATTATTAGACATCAAGATGAGGATAATTATTGGTTACATTTACGTTCACAAAGGCCCCTATGAATAAGATACATGAATGGAACCAAGTACCAAGCATCAAATTTATAGCTGTCTGTCTAGTACACCAGAAGAAGTTTTACAAGTCCAAAAAGATCAAGAAATACACTTATAACTACCAAAACCTAAAATTGAGTAACAAAAGAAGAACCAAAAATCATCTTCAACTGCTACTTATCAAGGGAAACATTGAACGAGGGATCAAAAATACCATTAACCAAAAGGACTTAGAATATTCAACGATGAAATGGGAGGGCGTACCTTTATTCGTTCATCCCACCATTCATCATTTGCATCAATGTTATGCCTAATGGGATCCCAGCCTATTCTGGTTTCTCCGTACATTAAATTTTTATAAAGCGTCCACTCATTCTTCATTTGATCCCAATGGTTTTTTAACTGTTTCTAATCTAGTGCCAATCATGTCCTCTGATTGAAATTGGTGATGACGTTTTTCCATCCTTCTTTCGAAAATAATGACGTTTTTTCATCCTTCTTTCGAAAATGAGCCACCCTCCGTAAGGCAAATCTCAATAAATATAGTGTCATTCGCCTCTGTCCATTTTACGGATACTCGTTCCTTCAGAGCCGCCATTTATTTGGAGTAACCTAAGGTATCTGTATATAGGCAAAGACATATATTAAACTCAATGTAAAAAATATTCTAAAAGCATATGATTAGAAGCTAAGTAATGAGTTTTCATACAAAAGAAGCTAGAACTTAACAGCATTGTTAGGAATATTTATTAAAGTTTGATGATGTAAATTTGTCTAAGTGTTAGCTCCTGGTGTAATGACAAGTGTTCT